>KK115405.1:166007-184196 GCA_000611955.2 Stegodyphus mimosarum
AAAACTATAGTCCCTCAGGAACAAAGCCCCTTTGGACTAATAATTTTGAAATAATCCTCTTGATTTTTAATAACTGTAATATTCTTGCTTTCAATTTAAGTGCAAAATTAAACAATTGTTTCCTGTGCAGATACGTTACTTTTAATTAAAATCATATGAGGAAAAAAAATATGTGAAAATTAATTAGTTAAAAAATTTATTCCTATTCTTATCGCAAACCGTAATTTGAAATTGCATCTACAACTGTTTCTTATACCATAGCTCAGATGAATTCGTTTTCTATTATGCGTCAATTAGTGTTTCACTAAACCGAAGCTTAAGGCTATAACTACATGCGGTGCGAGGAGAGCAGCTGCTAATGACCTGACAATAACAGACGCCTTCCCCCACTGTCTACCATGGAGGTAGGAAGAAAGTTTCCTACCTCCATGTTGTCTACCATTGCAAAAGCCTCCCCCGCTAAACACCCCTCTATTTTTAACCTTAACGGAGAAACAGCAGCTAACAAACCTTCTTGCTTCTACTCGCACATGTTTCCGGTAATCCGAAGTTACGGTTGTTGAGGTAAAACTTTTATCACCCAGCTTGGCGATCTTTCTAAACATGCCTTATATTTCCAATTGCAAACGAACTGCGACTTATTTTCCGTTTCCTTATTTTCCGGGGACATTTTTTCCGTTCCTTATTTTCCGGGGACATTTTTTCCGTTCCTTATTTTCCGGGTGACATTTTTTCCTACAACCGCTTGCGACGGGAGACACAGACGCTATAAGCCATCTCCGTTTTCTTCCTTTTGGGTGTTATTCCATTAATTTCGAAATAGATAAGTGAAACCGGTTAAATCTGAATCGTTGTAACAAAATGATGAAATGGAATGAAGAGATTACGTCTCCAGTCAAATTATATTTGTTTTTACGTACCAAACAGAGGAATGAAGAGATTACGTCTCCAGTCAAATTATATATTGTTTTTACGTACCAAACAGAGGAATGAAGAGATTACGTCTCCAGTCAAATTATATATTGTTTTTACGTACCAAACAGAGGAATGAAGAGATTACGTCTCCAGTCAAATTATATATTGTTTTTACGTACCAAACAGAGGAATGCTAGAAGCAATACTAGTCTTATTAGCAAAGCTCTTATGAAGGACAAGTTCAGACACTGATTTGAAATAGTTCACAAACGAAATGCGAAACCGGTTTGAACTGAGTCACTGTGACAAAATGATGAAATCTAGTGGACACATTACGATTCAAACCGGACTGCTTTTATCATTTCATATTTAGAACAGATAACTTTTAGACAGGATATTTAAAAGAAAAATACAAAAAATGGAATAAGCCCAAAATTTCAGATATGGCTCAAGCACGTTAAAATCGAATAGTAAACAAATCATAAGTGCAGTAACAACATTGATTGTAAAAATTGTATTAGAAGCCAAAGAAAATTAAAACAGCCTGTTTATTTATAAAAACACAATGATAACTTTATAGCAAATACCTCTTAAATGTTTATTGCTGAATAAGCCCCGAACAGCCTTAACAATTTTGTTCTCCTTAGAGATGAGGTTTCGGTAATTTTATTCTAAACTGAGCCCGACGGGGAAATGTCTCCTCTTTTCATTTGTAACACAGTCTGTGTTTTTACAGCCCTTTCTAAAAATAAGAGAAGACGCTTAGTGCTTTCGACTGTAAAACACTTTTTTATCTTGATTTATCGGTTGAGACATGATTATATACGAAAGCAATATTGAATAAATATTTTGGTTTTAGTTTTATTTTGTATTATTTTAGTAGCACCTTTTATCCTCATTTTAAGTGTTTCTTTCCCCTCCCCCCATCATTTTAAGTTTTACGCATAAGTAGTCGGATTGGTTGTCCTGACATGTTTTAAAACAACTTTATGTTTCCGTATTTTAATTTTTCCTTCTTCTCTTATGCACACATTAACTTCTCTGGTCAATGATTTTCTTGTCTGTATTAGAGCAGTTCCATTGCAATTGTTAGAAAGGCAAATCAAATGGCTATTTCAACTTTTATATGTATATTTCAATATAAAAGGTCTGGCATCATAAACTAGGGCTTTAGCCTTTCTAAGTTTCAATATATTCTATTTTTTCAGACCTTGTTAAAAAAAACTCCTAACGTAAACAGTACAATATAATGCGACAAGCTAAAAAAAAAGAAAAAGAAGAAAGGAAACAACTGCTCCTAGAAATTGGTCTTTAAGAAAGGTTAAATGTGAAAATAAGCTAATTCTAAACACGTACGTTTTTTTGGTATAGCGAACGGAGGGTGAAATTTCATAAACTCACCTTCCATTAAGTTATACTATAAGTTTATATGATGCTGAAAACGAAGGCTAATATGGGATTAATGATCAAAAGCTTTTCTGGTTCTGGCTAAATCGGGAATAAACTCATCAAGGCTCTTTTGGGGTAAGGCCATATTGAGACATCGCCCCTCCAAAAAGTCGTATTCAAAAAATTTCAGAACAATTTTTAGAAAAATTTTTTTGTTTTGTCACACGATATGAAAAAGCCAATCACGGCGGATCGTTTCGGGGCTACAATGTAAAGGAAAATTATTTCTTCGTTACAAATGACGGTTGATGACGGGGATTCGTTGCTAATAGCTAATTGGTTGTTAAAAACAAACAACTTACAATTTTTTTGCGAAAGAAAGGAAAAAATCATGCTTTATTTTTTCGGTAGTAAAGTTTCAGTAGACAGTTTTTCTTAGAATTTATTTTCTAATTTATTTAATTATATATGCTTTTATATATAAGGAAACCGACAAGCAAATGTGTTTATATAGTCTGTTTTCTAGACTGTAAATGTAATAATAATTCGTTGCAAAGTTCTAAATCAGAATAATACTTTAACTAAAAACCAACAATTCAAGACAGCCCCAAGCAATTTTGATCAAATGTTCCTCTTAGATACGTGATGCTCAATTTCGAAATTTCGATGTTTATTTATGTTCTAAGAATTAATGGTTATCGTTTGTATTGTAATGTTTTATTTACACAGCAGTCTCACATGCAGTGAACCAGACAATTTTGTGCTTTTTGTGGAAGTAAGGTAATGTTCAATACCGAATTTTATTTACGTTTTTAAAAATGGTAGTCGCTTTTAGAAGCGGTCGTTTTAGAAAAGTGGTTGCCACGAAAGGATTAATTATATGCTGTCATATGGATTTTAATCTGATATTTGTCCTTGTTTTTACCTTGTTCAACAATGGGTTGTTTCAAATTTTATTTTATTACGCGTTTTTATTAAATTTTAAAAATGTAACATTTCTAATCCTGTGTGCTTGTGCAGAATTTGAGACATCGCCTTTAAATCAACTAATCAATTAAGCTTTTACTTGACTAAGAACTTTACCAAGTTACTAGGCTAAATTTTGTTGTTATTATTACCTCCACGAATATTTACTACAGGAATAAATATGCAAGTAAAACTAAACTAAAATAATTGTTGGATAAATTACAACTTAAAGATAAGCTGCTGCTTCTAAAAATAAAACCAAACGCAAAATTCAATATCAGTAACATAATTAATTCACTATGTGGAATTTTAATATGTTCGATTGTTGTCCAGTTGATTGCTAACTAAACCAATAATTTTCACTTGGTAGGTTTTACTATCAGGGAAGTTTAAAATCATTTCTTGTTTACAGGCAATATGTGAGATTACTTGGTTGACTACTACTTTCACATTATGCAAGGCACAGGGAGTCGTAAGTTAAAGGCTTGATTACAGTTGCAAGGTCAAAGGTCAGTCATGTTATACGTCCATCTCTTTATGATCCCACCGCATTATACAGCAAACGTTGTCTTTAAATGACCATCGTCTAAGCCAATCCCTTTTGAAATTGACCGATTTTGTGAGATCATAAATAAGGCGTCAGTATCACACATCACATTCGTAAAAAGAACAAAATTATCTACAATTATAGGCGGTCGTTATAGAAAACGTTTGCTGTATTTATATATTTTTGAACAAAGGTTTATACTAGAAGAAGGAAAGAAGAAGAAAAACTTGCAATGCGAAATGGCTAGTCGTAGGAAACTACGCAAAATCCATTACAATTTAGAAATATAATGAAACCTCACTTTGGAGACAATATCATATTTCTAACCGATTTTCGTTTTCTCTAGCGGTGCTGCTTCAGTTCAGTATTAACTTGACAGAGAAATATCTCCTGGTTAATCACCTCTCGGAAATGAATATATCTGAAATTATTATTATTATTATTTATTTATTTGAAACATAAGAAAACACCAGTGCTATTTGTTTAATCGATACGGCAGATCACGTGAGACCTGCTTGCCTTAAGATACCATCGTGAAATACTTTGCACCGGGGTAGTTCGAGATTCGAACCCTGTTGGAACTCAGTGATGTTACCCAGTCAGCCATTGATAGCCGATATCGGTGCTAAGCATTACCACTCTAAAGTGATCACCTTCGCAGAAAACCAACATCATTTGGAAAACGTCATTTGGATAGTCATCTTAGAAAGTTTTTACTTTACTTACATTCTAAGAAAACTGGTCACTTTCAAGAATGATCTTTTATGAGAAATGGTTGCCACGAGAAATTTTATAATTTGAATGAACAAAAATGGGAAAAAAAATTAATGAATTAACAGGAATATTGATTTTGATTGGTATTGCAAGAACAAGAGAGCGGAATAACTGACATTCCGAATTATTAACGTCATTCTGTATATTTAAATTAAGGTTACATTTGATTTTACTGCATCGAAGTTTTAGAAATCAAATTAGTAAATTCAGTCAGGGTCGGCGCTAGGTCTTTTTGCTGCCCGATGCAACCGCATTGGTAGCACCAACTCTAGCCCCGGTTTTAAACAATTCGTCTTAATTATCTTATATGCACTTACAAACTAAAAAGTAGAATGCCTTTAATGCGCAATGTAATAATAATAATAATAATAATAATAATAAAATGCTGTTAGTTAAGTTCGCTATGTTACATTACGCACTGCATGTTAAACCGTGATTCTTTCTTTCTGTCTTTACTTATTTTCATTCAACGTTTTCCTTGAAATTGTGTCTGGATTCCGGTTTTTCTTCAGTATGCCATAAAATGTGTAACTGATGTTTGACGAAGTGTTATGAACTGTTATAAAAACTGTGACTGATATAAAAAGTCATTAGTTAACGTTTTAGGATGGTAGAAATGTTTCATCAGTCGCTTTCAGTTCCGAGAATTTGCGAAATATAATACAGATATGAAAATTACTTTAAAATAGGATGCCACTGTATTGAATGGGAAAAGAATCACTTTCAGGGCCCGATTTACAAAATCGGAGACCGAGCAGTAGTTGTTAGCAAGGTCACCTTCTAATTTTTTAAACGTAATTGATGCCAGTGACGCTAACTATATTTCATATAAACTGTAGCGTGAAATGACCTTGTAATTTAATATTTTTCATCCAAAGTTATTTAAAAAAAAGCACATTTTACTTTCTAATATGTTTTGTTAAAATATTATAGCAGGATTTGGAAGCCCTCTTGAAAGTGGAGCATATGTCCCGTTTGTATCTGCAGAAATCAGATGTTGATTGCGTTGAAATAATCATATGACTTACACATCGGGAAAATTCTGGAATGCAAGGTGGGTTTGCTACAGGAAATGAGAAAGACAGCATCTGTATATGTCTTTCCCCCCCTCCCCCAAAGAAAAAAAAGACCTGTTATGTTTCACTCGCTTGTTGTTTTTCTTTTCCCCTCCTCTCTACCACCCCGCAACGAAAGAAGCGCGCCAGAAATCCCTCCGGGTATGCTGCAATCAGGTTTCGAAAAAGAGGGAAAGTTACTCCTTACTTTCTTTTTTACCTACTGGTTCTACGGGTCCCGCTGTCTGGAAGACATTTCAAGGTCACCCTGTCGCAAGGCGATTGCTTATTAATGGGAAGACATGGACGGAGTCTGGATGGTAGAAATGGATAAGCGAATGTCTAGTGGTGTATTCTTTCGCTGGACAGGTATAATAGTAATAATAATAATAAAAAAAGTCCTGCTATTAATATTCTTTTGAATAAGAACTGGCATATGCTGGACGGAACTGCGTTTTGCTAGTATGTAAAAAATTGAAAAGAGAATTGTGAAACAAGATCAATTGAAATCAATCGTTCTTAAAGAAATTTTCATTAGGAAACTCACGAATGCGTAGGTGAAACATTTTATTAAAAAGTATATCATTTAGTTACATACTGTTTTGATACTGATGCATGATTGCAACACTAATTATATGTTAGAATTATTTTTACTCGTTGCTAGTAAATTTTTTTCCACGTCATTTTCAAACAGCATGATTATATTTCTCCGCGATTCTTACAGAATCGAACTTCGCTAAAATGAAACTGTTGAGACAAGCTTTGATTTGGTTTGGTTTATACGACTACGGCAAAGCACACGAGGGCTATCTGCCTAAGAGGAGGGATGCCTTCATAGAGGACTTTTTAAGGGAAACTGGCTCGTATACAGGAACATGGGAGGAACCACGAAAATGCCCATGAAGACAGCCCACTCGCCGAGAATCGATTCCAGGTCAGAACTACCAGGGTTCAACGACTTTTCCCGCTTTGCCGCCGGTGGATCTGTTGAGACAAAGAAAACAAATCCTAATCAAAGGGAGGCCCACCAGTGGCCAAGCGGTAAAATCGCTAAACACTGGTAATTCGATTCGCATGTCGAGAACGGGCTGGCTGCATGGGCGTTTTTGTGGTTTTCGCCATTTGTAAAGTGTATACGAGGCATTTTCCCTTAGAAATCCCTCCACAAAGGCATCCCGTATGCAGATAGCCCTCGAGTGCTTTGCCATAATCAAATAACTAAACCAGTATCAAACCCAATTAACCGCATCTTACCTTCATAAAAAGGTTGTGTTTGTTGCAGAACGATGAATAAATTACTGCCAGAGACCATTGGAATAAAGCAAAATTTCTTTGGAAAATGCACGGGATAACAGCATTGGTATCAAATGATATCACTCTATTTAGGAAATGCTCTTCTAACAGTACGTAATTTAACTGCATGTAATCGGAAATAAATAAATACTGTATAGAGCAGACATGGCCAAACTGCGGCTCACGAGCTACTTCCGATTCTTTGCCATATGAAATTCGACTTCTTTTGAATAAATGTAGTTTAATTTTTTAATAGAAATGGAATTTGAAATAGAAATCATGCAGTGGCGCGTTTCTTTATTAATCGGTAATTTAATTTCTGATATTTTGTATGTAAAAATTTGATAGTTTTCAAACTGTCCACTGCTGGTTATCACGGAGCAACAAATACGTAAAATTACAAATAATTCCATTTCTGGTAATTACTATTCCGGTTATGTTACTTTTTGAACAGGTAATGGTCATCGGAATACACTAATACGAAGTTAATCTAAAACACAGAGCTAATATATTTTCTTTTAAGTGAATTTTCCTCCAGGCAGTATCTGCTTACATTCCTGTGTGGTCTCGTTGGCCACAACAGTTGTGATCCACCTGGAAGATTTGCTATTCGTTATAGAGTATTACTTTTATTCAGTCTTTGAATGGCATAAGTAACTACTGAAAAAACCTGTTTCGCCTTGCAGTCCATATAGAGCTGTTTTAATCAATGGAAGAATTTTATGAGGATTTGATTTTGGGTGGAGTGAACCTTCAACCTCTTACTTGGGTAGGAGACTTGTCTCAATTTTCTGCGGAACTCTTTCAAAATTAATTTCCTATCCCTAAGCAAGTCGGGTATTTTTATGTAACTGCTTTACAGATTTAGCAACCATTCACAATAATATGCTTAATGAACACTTTTCCCGCATGAAACTCTCATCTTTCGTAATAATTCCCAGGTAGTCCTAGCCAGAGATCGTAATTTATTTCACCAATGGTTGAATAGGATGGTAGAGTTTTTGGCGCACGTTCATAACCCAAAGTCAATGAAACTCGGTAAATATAAAAGCTGGTAAAAATGATAAAAAATTAATTTTACTTTACATGTACGAAGGTGGAAGGCATAAGCAGAAAATGATTAAGACGTTATTGTTGATGTTATTTTCCTTTCGCAAAAATGTCCTTAAGCAGCAACACCCGAAAGTGCTGCTTTGGGAGGCATCTTCTTTTACCTTTCTTTGCTTCTAAACACCACTCTGTTTTAGACTGATTCCCTGGACTTTCACTAACATTTGTTAAATGGGAGTTACTGTGGCTTACAGGTTGGCATTGTTTTGTTCGGCTGATATTGTAGTATATGTAAAACAAAATTTTACGCATATAAAGGAGCCTAATTAAATTTAAATGTAATATTTTTTCTATATACTTTTATGATACCAGTTCCCTCAATTATTCATTTCTTGTTTAAAACTTGTTAGATTTTAGCCTTGTTGTATTAGTGACTGCTAGACGGGGAACTAAAACACTGTATTCAGCCCTGACAGAAAAATAAGCAGTTTGTTTACAGGTCGGTTTAAGGCGTTTTATTCCGTTACGCATATATTATATATTGATTATATATAATAATATATGCGGACATATCATCCATAGGACTCCGATACTTTTGAATTTTAGAAGTTAAGCCTTGCTTCTGTGAGAATATTGAGCAGTCTTCAATCTTGAACTGCTGTATATTTCAATTGCGTGGGTTTTATAACTTACATAAAGCGTTTTTTTTTTTTTTTTTTTTTAAAAATTCAAAATTTTAGTTTTTGGTCCCAACAAGCAATTTGCCCAAAAGGACGTTTAATTTCGTTTTGGCATTTCGCGTTAAGTCGCAGAAAACGGCGTATCACTTTTCAAATTGTTGCCAACAAATATTATCTCTGTGTTATATTTAAAGAAATTAAATAATGAAGAATCTGCATAAATGTATGCATGTTTTTCGCATTGTGATCAAACAGCGGTACCTAGAGCCATCAAATTTTGAATAACGTAATCCTCCTGCGAATATGGGTATCTGGAAGCCCAAATTTGAAATTTGGAATACGTTTTATTATCGATTTCATATTTTGTAAAACTTTAACGAATTTCTGATTAACAAACTCAAGGATTTCAAAGCGAGTATTGGCAACGTTGTACAGAAAAAAACATTTTTATCTCCACTGCCTGAGACTCTGCATCGGAAATTCTAAATATACGCTCATTATAGAATGATTTTGCGATGTTGCTTTCAAACTGAATTTTATGGTTTAAGTGCGAAGAACATGTTATTTAATAAATAAAGGTAGCACACAAAACGTTCAGAAAACGCCCTTTTGTGCGTAATGTAAAATCTGAAGACTTTCAGGTCCCCCCCCCCCATAAATAAATGAAACAACAAATACTGAATCAGTATATCGACAGACAACAGAGTACACAATTCACGAAAACATTATCGATATAAAATAGGTGTCAGTATTTGTGAGTGGCCTAATCGCGATATAAAATCTAATTGTAAGTTGCAGATCCTGATCAAATTAGAAGCTTTCGCAAACTCAGTTCAGCAGTGAAGGAATGAAGACGATTACAAAAAGATAGGATGAAGCAATTTCACGCGTGGCAAAGCGTGAGGTGATTTTTGTCCTGTAGCAGAAAGGTGTTAAATGATCTTTCATCATTGAAAAATATCCAGCAAGAAACTTATCTAAGAATTTTAATGAAGTTTGAGGTCAGATTGCGTCATTACATTTCTGGTCAAGCAAGTTTCTTTAAAAAATACTTTTTGATGGCAAATAGTCATAGGACAAAGCTAGATAGGCCAGGTTATGATAGTGCTGTTAATTACTCAGAATAAGGATCTCCTGAATTTTTAATAAATTTATTGTGCAACAGAACTTTATTCACACGACCTAACGCAACATTTCCCAAGTATTTTGGATCATTTTTTGTTGTTGTTGTTGTTAATCTATGATCAGTTTTGCTTTCGTAATAGATAAATAAAGTTAGCTTCTTTGAGACGATCGCCTACGAATCCAGATGACTTTGGTCTTTTGTAGAGGCACTCCTCTTAGAGAAGTTGTTTTGTTACTAATCTCACTTGTCTGTAATCTGAACAAGTCTACGAATTATTATCGTAGCAATGAGCACTAGACTGCGTCTGTCATTGGCCAAAGCCTTGAGCATCATGCAAATGATAGTCTGACTTTGCTCAGTTCCACCCCAGTTTTAAAAGAAAATACCTCGGGAATGAGTCCATCCTCCCCCCCTCTTCCCTTACCACCAACCTTTCAAGAGGGCTCGCATATTTTGAGTGCCCTCATGCCGCGCAGACACTATATATTTACAAACATATGTGGCTTGTTTTGGATTCGGATCGGGCTCTTCGGTACGACAATCAGCTTTCCCGTCTGGGCGGCTTTAGAGGAGTTAGGTCAGAACCGATCTTTATGTTATAAGGTATTTCTCCCGCCTTCTTAGCATGCCTTCGTGGTATAATGGTCAGCACGCTCGACGCATATTCGAAAGGTCCGTGGTTCGAGTCCCGGCGAACTCATTGCTCATTTTTCATCTCTTTTGCTTTAAAAAAATACCTAATGTCTGTACAATGTATGTTTACAGAAATAGAAGTCATTCTCAGAAGTGGTCGTGTCCGAAAAGCTGTTGCCAACAGAGTGTTCACTATATATTGTATTTTCGACGATTACATAATTTTTGACTACACATTGCATAAAATAGAAGATTTAAAAATTTCTTTTTTTAGACTTTTTCGTTTTAAATTACGTAAAAAAACTAAAATGCGTCTGTAATTTGAACTAAAAATTGTTAAATTTTTTAATATATTTCTTTGTTTTTAAACCACACTCAACTCTCTCTAAGAGAACCATCCACAGTTCCAGAGGATTTGGGATCCCTTTGGAAATGTAATCTTAGAGAAATTATGATACAGACATTTGTTTGTGTTTTCAGAAACATAAGTCACTTTTTAAAACGGTCTTTTTAACGAAGTATTCGTTCTTTACGACTTATGCTATCTTATAAAGCCATTTCTGTATACAGTATATGGCAAATTCTCATTGGTAACAACCGTTTTAAGATAACCGCCTGCGAAAGTGACCGGTATTTCTCAGAATATGAGAAGTTTGCACATTTTTAGAGCTCTTCGGAGCCGTTTAATTTATGTTTAAAATCTAAAGAGTATTTTTTTTTAAATGTTCGATCTGATAGCCTTTTTATTGGACTATAAGTCGGCATCGTGATTTCCACGATAGAAGGACTTTTCATAAAATTTCCAGGGGTATTGTTTTCCGATTCATTTCCATTACTTTATACAGAATCCATCAATCGGGTGGGTTTACTCTCAGAAAGAATTCGTTTCAAGAGACCAAAGGTACAATAGTCTACAGGTGAAACGTTGTAGAGACATCAGGTTATTTTGAAAGCAGGAAACCGAAGAAATGTGCAATGACTTCGCCGGGACTAAAACCTGAGACCTCTCGAATGTGTACTGGCGATTACAACTTCCCCTTTTAAAGTGCGACTGGGGATAAGTCCTGACGGAGAGAATCATCATCCACTTCCTTTTTTAGTTTGGGCACCACTGTTGAGACATTAGGAGTTTTTATGCCGAGAGATGTGGAAAATGAGCAATGCCCTCGCTGGGACTTGAACCTCGGGCCTTTCGAATACGCGCCGAGTTTGCTGGCCATTATACCACGAAGATATGCTAAGAAGGCGCGAAAAACATCTTATAACGTCAGAGCAGTTTTCAAGAATACGTTGAAAACGTGTATATGCAAGATGTGCATCAGTCTTCATTTTTTCAAAGAATGCAGGGGTACTTTTCGAAATATGACTTATTGTTTTGTCTTGATGAAATTTCACTCTTTGAAAATCTTTGGGATAAAGAAATGGAATTTCTTCTGTTAATGCCGGACGTAAAACTTTCTTTTGATTAAAGTTGATTTTAACGTTTTCTTCTTCCCCCCCCCCACGCTTCTTATTTTTAATTTCCCATTGTAAGAGATTCCTACAACAATCATAAACAAGTTACTGAAGGTTTCTTAGCAATTGATGGTACCAATTTTGTATACTTTTTTTTCTCTTCAATTTCGATAAAAGCCCTTTTTTTTTTTTATTTGTTGCAGTCGTTTAGTTGCAGTCATGCTACATCAAGGGTCCCAATGAATTTCCATTTATCTTCTGCTAAATAGTCTTCATACAGGTTTCTGCAAATTGTTCTGCGTTGAGCCACATGTCTCGGCGGATGAACAACAGAGCTGGGAGAAGGATGAGGCAAGTGCCTCACTTGCCTCAGGAGAACGGCTAAGAGCATTAACCAAATTAGCATTAAGTTTGTTCTAGAAATACAAATAAAAAATAAATTTCGATTACCAACAATTTTCAAACGTACCAAGAAACACCGTGAAACACACATGCACACTATATTCTTGAGCACTCGCGAGCTTTGTCTTAATTTTAATCAGGGCTTAATTTTAGAAGTGTCGGAGTTCTATGGAAGACAGTCAGGAAAGAGGAACAAGGGCATATAAATAAAAAAAATGACTATTAAAATCATTAATAACTTAAAAATTAAATGGTTAATGAGTATCAAATTAATTAATAATTATTTAATCGATATTAATAATTAATATCGATTAAATAATCGATATTTATTTATCGATTATTTAAATTATCTGTTAAATCGATAAATAATAAATTAATTATGAATTAATTAATTATTAATAAATATTTACTAAAATAATTAAAGTAATTAAATATTTAAAATTAAATGAAATGTAAAGAAATAAAATACAATAAGCGATTTTTTTATGTAATTTTATTGCTAAAAATAAATTTCGAAATCAAATTTCTACTGAAATAGTTGTTCGGTTACATATAAAAAGTGCTATAGCCTTCTTATTTGGGGCTACGGTGCAATTTAAGCTCTGATCCTAATCAAACCAGAACCAAAAACGTGATTAACTGTAAACGATTAAAGGCTTAAAGTGTAATGGAAAAATCATTATGATGTATTTTATATACTTTTTAGCTCATTATTATTACTTTATATTTATGCAAATTTGAAATTTGTATAAGACATCAAATGATAAGTCATTGAAGTGGACTGAAACTAATAACCTCTTAAAGTAACTCAATTTAAAATTTTATATATATCTTTGTGGAATTTATTACCGCACGAAAAAGAAAAAAATAAATAAAACATTGGAATAAAAAATTCTAAAGATATAAAAATCGCTCATTCGAATCCCGACGAATGAACTGTTTGCATGGGTGTTTTAGTGGTTTAGTGTACGGGTTCGTAATAGATTGAATGCACGCAGGTCCGATGATAGCTTGAAAAAAATTTATTTTGTCAAAAAAAAAAAAAAAAAAAAAAAATTCAAAGTCCTGGAACTTTCTATAGTGTTTGTTCACAGTGTCACAGGGTACGATCAATAGTTACACTTTAAACTGCTAAGAACGTTAAACAGAACACAAACAAAGCACTTCTCAAAGGCGAAGCTTTCAATATTCCGAAGAGTAGATGCATCGGCAATACGGTATAGTGGTTAGAGGAGCCTACTGCGGTATCGAAGGGCTCGTGTTCGAATCCCGGGGAAGACATGGATGTTTGTAAATGTATAAAGTCTGTGCGGCATGGGGTCACTTTAAATTTTCAGCAAGCCAAAAGTACTCTCGCGTGGTTTGTAAGAAGGAGAATAAGAATACTTCTTTACGGAAAGCACAAAAACATATCCTTCAATCTACAGCTTGTTTACATGAGACATTTTGGGAGAATAATAAATTTAAAAGCAGCAAGTGATATTCCTAATTTCAGATAATAAGCTGTTACCAGGCATTTTTATTCGCAAACATTTTCTTTTTCTTTTTTAAAATTCTTCATCAAATCATAAAAAAATGCATAAACACCCTGTTTTATAACAGAAAGAAATAACTGGATGAAATCGATAATTTTACCTTCTATTTTGAAGTTAAATTATTTCGCTTACCCCCCTCCCCCCACACTTCCACGGTTGAAACTCTCTTAGAATATGTCAGTAATTTGCTGACAGAAATACTCTCCACGGAAAGCTTTCATAAGTATGATTAGATTTAGAAATACATTTTCAAACACTACATTTAAGATTCAATACGACGGCTGAAATGTCACATTTTGCTAGTGAAACATCATTTGTGGTATTTATGAAACTGTGCACGATTGTTATTGGCTATCGTATGGAAGAATTTATGAAAATATTAAAAAAAGGTCTGAAAGCTCTCAGATTTTATATTACGCCGAAAGAGGCGTGTTACCTTTATTTATTAAATATCATGTTTTTCGCACTTAAACCATAAAATTCAATTCAACAGCATCGCACTTAAACCATAAAATTCAATTCAACAGCAGTATTACAAAATATTTTAGATACATAGTCTCGTGCGCTGGGGATAAAAATTCTTTTTTCTTTCTTTCTTTCTTTTTTTTCGTATAGTGTTGCCATTGCTCTCTTTGAAATCGTTGAAGTTGTTAATCAAATATTCGTTGAAGTTTTGCAAAATATGAAATAGATAGTGAAACAAATTCCAAATTTTGGCTTCCAAATGCCCAGGACTACGTTATTCCAAATCTGATGTCTCTAAGTACCGTTGTTTTTTTCACAGTGCGAGAGACATACATAACATTCATGCAGATTTTCATAATTGAATTTCTCAAGTAATTAAGTATTTGGTGTAATATAAATATAATACTCTAATATTTGGTGGCAACAATTTGAAAAGTGAAATGCCGTTTTATAGTCGGCGACGCAAAATGCAAAAACGAAGTTAATAGCTCTTCTGGGCACCCCTTTGGGCTAATAAATGAGAGGGGGAAGGCCTGCCGGTTTTTAAACAATAAACTCAAGATTCAGATTATTAAATTCACAATTTTTATTATTTACTGTAAAACTTTTGAATTCTAAAATAGGAAACACGATTCGTTTCTAGTGTATTTTGGTACAATAGCAGATGAAAATTCACTGCTTTTCGTAGCTTTCGCTCACTCATTTTATATTAGCGACATTTAGAAAATCAAGGTACGTAACTGATAATTCTTGAGTGTAGAACTGAAAACAAAACAAAAAACGCATGTAAATAGAAGGGAAGAAAAAAAAAAGAGAGAGAGAGAGAGAGAAAGAGAGTGTAGGTATGTATCGGAAATTAGCGTATTCTACATTCCTAAAGAAATAAAATCGTTTTTGCGAAGTCATCAGTATTATCTTTTGAATCAGCAACTTTTCTTTCGCTGAAATAGCAAATTCCTTCAATATTTGGAACAAATTTTTGATTGCTAGTCTGTAGATAGCAGCTACTTTGTGAGTAAACATATATAATGATGGCTGAGATAAGTTATGTAGTTCTGGTATATTTAACCTTTGTTGGTTTTTTAGAACGTTATAAACATTCTTAACCGATTTTCAATACACGTGAGTCGCCAGCAAAAATATTCATTTTGGTCACTATCGCAAATATTTTTTACATACATATTTTCTTCAAGTCTCATGCACAAGTATCCTGGAGAGAAAAGATAATAAAATTTCATAATGGAATAAAACATCTTATTGTTTCAGTTATCAATTATATTTCGTAATTTTCGGGTTTCATGTTTCAGAGACTGAAATCATATTTTAAGCATTCTACTTATAAATATTTATACAGGATAATATAAAAGTGGATAAAGATTTAAAAAATTTTAAAATGCGGTGAACCCTTTCTGAGATGACTCCCCATGATTCCAAATGATTTTGGTCTTCTGTGGAGGTAGTCGTCTTAGGTATAATGTTAAACAACAAGCTATGCTTCTTTTTGTTCTCATAAACACTGATTGCTTTAGGCGGTCGTCTTAGAGATATGGTTGCCAAGAAAGAGTTCACTGCATCAAAAAAATGCTGTAACGGAGTGCGCAGTTTGAGCAAAAATTAATTTTGCGGTGAAGGGATTTTTTTTTTTTTTTTGACAGGATGAAATTTTTTGTTTAAATTTTCACTCACTGAGTGTATATTACAATAAGGATCATATTAAGATTAGAACGACTGAAAATGATTTATTCAGCTTCAAGAAATCCGTTACTTATCACACAGAGAATTATTAAATGTGTTCATCATCAACAGAAATAATACAGTGACATTTTGAATGATATTTTGATTGTGAATATTGTTACCTGCATGAGGTAGTGCCGCCATCAGGGAAAATCTAAGATGTGCATTGAATATTTATTATCCTTTCCTTCAGGAGGAGAAAAGTTCCCAGCATTCAAACATGATGTTGTAAATTTATTTAAATATCGTATTTATTTGATTGCGTTTTCGTATTTCTGTATTTTTATAGTAGTATATCGTTTCTGTTTAATAATTTTGTTATGTATATTTGCTTAACCAAGTTTATGGCTACGTATTATCTCTGTAAGCATTAATTTCCTGTAGTGTGTCATGTACCATGTAATCTTGAATCAATCGATATTTAAATTGTAAAAATAGCTCAGTTAGAAGCTGAAATACAAGCTAATTTTACATACAAGCTTTGTGATTTATCGACAACTTGGCGACTTTCTGAAAATTCCAGGAAATGCATTTTTCAAGCTAAGAAAGTGATTTTTCTGTGAACTTCCAGCAGGCTAGGCAACCCTATATATAAGACCCGTGGAAGTTAGTTCAAAGAATTACCTATGTCAGTTCAAAACTGTGCAATTACATCAGTGATCGCTACGTTAGTGTTTACTCTGTGAATAATGTCGGTGGTCTTTCCTGTGTTAGAAGAATTTGTTTTATCTTTGGTATTTATAGCTGTTTGTTTTTATGAATAGCTAATTTCAAATAAAGTGGCCATGTATTCCTCACAGCTGGCGTAGTTTTAGAGAGATTTCCACCAACCCTTAGCTCTCAATAATATTCATTTATCACACTTTCTTAAATATTTTAAATTTTCACGGGCCCAGTGGATAATACGAAATTTATTCTTTTAATTTACATACATACAGCCAAGTTTCATGATTAAACGGGACACAGCAAAGCAATTTTTCTTTTTAAACTCAGTAAAGTTCATGCCAAACAGATACATTTAAAGTTCATGCCAGACGGTTAAAAAATGTATCTTATTTTAGAGGTTTTTGGAAAGTTTGAGAAACAGCTTCAACACGTGGGGCTTCCTTTTTTAAATTGTTTTAAGTATGCGATAAATTAACAGTTGCGGTGAAAACATTTTGTTTCCTTTCAATCGATATATTCCGATTTTCATGAAATTTAATCGAAGATCACACGTAAAAATGTATTTACATGTTATAAGAAATTTTAGTGAAATTATATTTGATCAAATAAAATTATACATTATTAGAAATACTTCAGTGACACAGAAGAATTTAAAATTTTTATATTTGCTGTAAGGGATTCATATTACATTTTACTGGGGGGGAGAAGAAGAAGAAGAAAGAATAATTCAGTGCTAAAAGAAAACAAAAGCCTGGGAGTACGGTGAGTCAATTTTCTGAACAGAAATAAATGTTTTGTAATATATCTATTCAAATATGACCTGTAATTGTATGTTGAGAAATGATTCATGCGAGGAAAACAACAGGTCGCAGGTTTCAATCCAGTATGAGTTTACGTTATTGACCTTATTGTTATTGTTTGCGTTATTGGAACATTTATATATTTACAGTAACATAAAATTGCTGTTTAGTTTTACTCACACAGATTTTGTAATTCAGATAAAAATAAAATCAGATAAAATTGCATTGCGCTTAAGTTTTTCTCTCATAGTCATTTTAAATATTTATATTTTGCCTAAACCCGTTTCTGCGATAAGTTAAGAAAATACACTCACGTTTGTGAAAATTGCAACACCATGAAGGACTTAGGCGAGTAAGCTGAAATTTTCAGGAAATGCAAAGTAGCGCATGATATGCAAATGATTAGAATTGCAAATCCGTAGCGCATGCGTATGCTGAGCAGCGCCCTCTGAACGGCTGATGGATCCGAATAAATAGACGGCTGTAGCGAGGCGTGTATGGTTATCGGTGGTTATCTGCTAGTGGTAAACGTTAACTCAATCTGTACTTATGCCTCATCGACGAAAGAGAGCGAGATTTGAACAACTTACAGAGTTTGAACGAGGGAGAATCATCGGCCTTCGTGAAGCTGGATTGTCGTATCGTGCAGTAGCCTCTCGTGTGCAGCGTAACAGCAGCACAGTGATGCGCGTTTGGAAGCAGTG
>KK115406.1:0-48601 GCA_000611955.2 Stegodyphus mimosarum
TGGATTAGAGTTTAAATAAATGACTTATATAGAAAACACTTTTACAGGTAAAGCTTCAAGGAAACCTAATTCACAAACAGAAAAAAAATTGAGGGATGATTTTGTCAGAAGGAAAAGTGAATTAGTGATTTGCAGTCGAACAGTGCTAGGCAATATTTGATTTATTTATTTCCTTTAATCAACATAAGAACTCGTGTTTCTTGATGTGAAAGTTTAAATCTGTGTTTATCTAATGAACTTCAACACGCTCAAAGAAATTGTATGTATTCTACAAGAATTCATGTCAGGAATAGAAGCTTTACGGATAGAACTGCTGATTTGGGGAAAATAACACGTGTGTTGAATGAGTCTTTTCTTTGCGTAACATTCTTTCTCATTTACTACAAAAGCTAAAGATAAGAAGTTCAAACAAAACCTTAGAAAAAAGATTAAGAATTTAAAAGAAAAAGTTAAAAAAAATTTTTTTTGAGAGGCGTTACAACTAAAAATAATAACAAAAAATGATTACGAGATTTCTATCAACTACCTTAACAGCAACTTACCGAATAGCTCAGGAAAATTATAGGATGGTTTCTTAACAAAATCTATTGAGATTGCCTAAACCTTTTAGACTGGACGTAAACTAACTTTCCATTTAATTTTCTACACTTACCGACTTCGATGAACTTTCAGTACTTCTTCAATTTCTACTCGGCGAGTAGCTTTCTTCAATAAAGGGGCAAAACGTTGTCGCGAATTCCACTGAGCTCCCAGTTAACCTGCGCCTTTTACTGCACACTTTCCAAAACCCTCTAATCTGAGCGAGGAAAATAACAAGACAAGGAAGTGTACGAAAGAAATTAAAATAAAACTACAGATTAGTAAAACTTAATGCATGAATTCCACAAAAATATTTTATCCTTTCTGATGATCAGCCTTTAGGGAATTTGAAAATGGGTTCTAAGAGGTTATATGCTTTCAAGCTAAATCATAAAACAAGAAAAGAGAAGATTATGAAATTACGACAATATTTATGAGACATAAAGCATATACTGATTATATGCTTAAATTATACGCTCAATTTAAGTATGCTGTTTTAGGAACGGTTAATTCAGCAAAATATATTTATGCATATTTATATAATATTACACAAGGGGTGCATGGTAGAAGTTCGTGCAAGCATGGTTCAGGACGGACGCATACATAGATGTTTGCTAAGGAAGCGGACTCATTATTATTCAATATGAACAAAAGTTTATCCCGTGTTGTAGATGAAAATTCTGATCGGATGATTTATTTCAAAGACGAAACATAATGGTAAAGTTTATGTTCCAAGTTGGAGAATTGTGCTATTGTCCACAAAAATAAGATTCCATCTCAAAATGATAGCCTGGAGATGCCAAATATATCTTCGGGAATTCAAAGGGGCCAGCCTTTCTTCTATCTGGTACCTGTACCTGTTAAGCGTATAGTGGTATATTAAGAGCGTAATTTGCTGAGATGCAACAAAATGATCCTGATCTTTATACAGTTAAACCAAGTGCTGAATTATATAGCGCTGGATAGGATGAGAGAAATATATAAGCAGCTAACGCTCGCCAGTCGCCAAGGCGTTATCTATCATCATGATAGCCTAATACCTCATGTTGTTTTAAGACCTGAAAAAAGTTACTGGACTTTGGTTGAGAGGTGTCAACCCATCCAAGATATTCTTTTAACGTTGATCTTGTAGACAACCATCTCGTTCAGTCATACGGAACACCTTTGTTATCCAAATCTTTGATATTGTGTTGGATGTGGAAACACATCAAAGGTCTTTATGATCCTAAAACAGAGATGTGTGAGAAATTTACTACCAGATAAACTGCAAGTTGTTGAACATGGTGGCACGTATATGATATTTAACAGATATCCGAAAGTGTTCGTGCCGCTGGAGCGAAAAGTCAAATTCAAGTGAAAGTTGTCGGACACTTTGTTGGAATGACTTCAAATGTTGATATTCCCATCAATGGTCAGTCAGTGCACAGTTTTGAGCCGTGTGGGCATTATCTGTAAGGACTAAATTCTGTAGTGATCATGTCACTGTCGAAATATGTTTCACCCTTACTTTAGGAGTTCAAACTGGGCAGCAACAGTTTCGAAGGCAACAGTCCCGAAATCGCAATGATGTTACACTGTTCACAGGAAAATTCTTTAACTATAGGGACAAGAATGCATTCAAATGCGGCATTACTAAAATTGTAACTCATTGGGAACTTGAAGCTGAAGGAGATTATTTTGCTGAATAAAATAAATTTGCATGAAATTACTAGGACGTTATTTCTCATTGAAACCACGGCACGAACTTTTCGGATACCTAATGCTTTGTACTTTATGTTTTATATGCAGATAAAACGGAGACTTGTTGGACTTATAGTGTTAATAGAACAAAGCAAACTTATAGTGTTTAATAGACTTTTAGTGTCTTATCCGATCATCCATACTGGCACACGAAATTCAAGCGTGAAACGAATTTAAAACAAGTGATACCAACAAAAAATATTGAGTTTTCAATATTACAAGCTATAAGATATAGTTCACCAAAATGTTTAGGGACTATTTGTAATACACATCGCAGAAAAACGAACAAATAACTGAAATAAAATTTTAACTGTAGTAATTTCATGTTGTATAAAATGGGAACGTTTATATAATATATATTCAGCTACAAGGTCTAAACTTCAGTGTGCCTTTGAAATACAATACAGGCAAACAGAATGCTTTCAGGTGAATGAATGCTTTCTTATTCGTGAGCTCCTTTTACAAGGAATATTAAAAAAGTCTTGTTTTTCATTTTATACTTTCGAACTTAAATTTAATTTTTAACATTTCCATGTTCATTAAATGTTTTTAAAAAACCAATCAACCACGTTTTAACCAATTTATATAGGTAACAGCGGAGTTATAAAGCCTTAAACAGATTTAAAATTGCACGCTTTACTATCGTAAGTTAAAACTACAAAGGAAAAAAAGAACGAAAGAAAACTTCTGTGTCTATCCTCTAAGATATATTTATTTTTTCAAAACCCGAATACTGTCCATGACTTGGAATTAATTACGATTGAATAAATTTCTCTTAAGGGTTAGAGGAAAAGCAAAACAGAGAATACCCTAAGGAAATTAAATGACTTTTCATTAGCATCTTTTCAACTCCAATTTCACTTAGTTGGATGGGCCTCAGTTTTAATCTGTTTCTTGAAATGAATAAAAAAGGGATTATTTCGACTATCTTGAAATGTTAATTATGATTTAGGAGTATCTATCCTGTGAATTTTTTTCACTCGAAATGGAAACTTAAAAACGTGTACGCAAATTTAGAAAAAAAGCTACGAAGCGTAAACATTTATCTTCTTTCTTTAAGAGAAGCTTTTAATCCGTTCTGTTATTTATAATTAGGTCTTGAAATTTTACCTGAAATTTTGAGGTGGATATATTTATTGCAAGCAGGATATATGTAAAAAATTATCATTCATTTTATTGCATTTATTTATTACTTATTAGGTCAATAGTTTTAGTTGGACAATCATTATCGCTCCTTTTTACTTGTCACAAAACGTCTGACAAATGCAACGGAATTTATCTGCTTCAAAGCATTTACAATTAAGGAATAATATTTAAAATTCCGCATAACTTTTATGAAATTCTTCGGTATTTTTGCAGCAGGTGACCTTCTGCCCGTAAATCATGATCTAAATCTTACGAACTTCAAATATTACTGTACTAAACCACACAAAAAGCAGCAATGGATAACAAACAAATACAAAGAATTATACATATTTCACTTTTATAAAATCATCGAATTGTTATATAAATTATACAACAATTGCACATCAGAAAAACCCACTAATGTCGTCCTGAAGAGGATCCCTCGATGATCGTAAGTGCCTTATAAAAATATTGCAAAAGCAATCCAAACGAACCTATTTAAATATTTGTAATCTTTTTGGAGTCTAGTTGGTTATATATACTTGGTAAAATAAAGTGATATTTTGTCTTTCCGCCCCTCTCCTCCTCCACCTAGGCATTTACTTTGGTATTCACTGAAAGCGGAAAGTATGCTAGAGCGACATCGTTGCAGTCTTCATAGGTAACTTCAGGAAAGACCGAAGTCCGAAGTTAGACGTTACATATTCATTTCTAGTAACGAGATCATGCAATTCAATTCAATACGTCGCGACAGCACCTGTCATTCAATCGTTAACGGTGACACGACCATAGCAGCAATTCCATATCGCACTGTTACGTGTGAAACTGATTTACAATTTAATTGGTTCCATTCGGAAATTAATCCCTTCTGCTTTAGGGCGCAGGAGTCCCATTGCAGTTAGAATTGGATCCAATATTACAATGAAGCGCTGGTTGGTTTGAAGTATCACTGCAAATTTACAACCCTTATACATATTTAAAACTGTGTCATAGTAAGTTCTGCAGGCGCTGGACAACTGGCATTTTTGATTCAATATCCAGAATACTGAAGTGAATGTAACGTAAGAAGTTGACGAATAAATTGCAAAGTAAAATAAGTATGTAATATATTGTAAGTACCACTAATTGGTAAATAAATAATATAACTCCACTAGTTATGTTACTTTACATATTATATCCAAACCAAATGAAGTGAAGCTTTCGATGCGCCCACCTCGTAAATGATGAAATATTCCTGAGATCTAGAAGTGGGAAGAATCCAAATATTTTTTTCCTTTCGAATGTGAATCCTAAAATATTGGACATTTTGGATCTCCATTCTCACCATTCCCTCTCAAAATAATGAGAAGAGGAAAAGAAAGCTTTACTTAATATTAAAATTCTTAATTTAAACAAAATTTGCAATATACATTTATTATTTAATTTCGTTTAATCTTACGGCCGAATCTCAAAGTTTATGCCAGGTGTACCTTCAAGACAATCCAAATTCTTCACAATCAAATTCTTCGTTTGGAATGAATGAAAAATTCCCACAGAACTGTATCTCTAAGACCAATAGTTTTGGAGATAAATGCGAAAGAAAAGTATGATGTCTTATCCCTCACATCTCCTATAATTGCAGTTTGGTGAATTTTTTCGATTTCTCGCCAAATTTGGCAGCAAAAGTTAGTCACCAAAACAGTTACCAACTTGGCGATATCTCGTCAAATTTGCGAGATAGTCATTTAATCAAAGTTGAGTAGACTTTTTCTTATGTTCTTACTTTTTCGGCAAAGCATCGTTTTTCTAGATTTTCAAGTAAAATTGTACAAAAAAATACAACAGTTTCACGTATAATTGTACTAAAATCATCTATCTGTTAGAAAATTCGTAACAATAATTTTAAATCTGGGTGTAGTGTCGACATATTTATCGCAAGTTTAATGTCGACATATTTATCGCAAACATTTTAAGTCATTTTGCTATGTTTGAACATCTAAGCAACTGCTTTTGTGCGTGCCATTAAAAAAGTGCTTAAAGTTTTTTCCTCGTAGCTTTTTCTTATTGTTGACGTTTCTATCTCATTTTATTAAAAAAGTTTTATCCTGAAACTTAAGGTAGATAAAGGTAGAAGACGGCGGGGCATTGAAATTTCAACATTGGTCTTATCGATACAATATTACCGCAATAACTGTGCAGTTCCTACCAATTTTGAGGGAGAACAGCCCGGGAGGCAGTGAGAGGTTCTGCCTCTTTCGTTCTCTACCATTAACCTCTTAAAAGGACTTTCGGCTGAACGCGTATTTTGAGTGCCCCTTGCCGCGCAGACACTATATGCTTACAGTCTGTGTACTATCCAGTGTCGACATATTTTTCTTAAACATTTTAAATAATTTTGTTATGTTTTAACATCTAAGCAACTGCATATAATATTTTATTTGTTCCGTTAAATAAGTGCCTAATGTTTTTTTTCTCACAGTTTCTCCCGCTTGTTGGCATTTCTGTCACATTTTATTATTAAACCTTTTGGGCCCAAACGTGAGGTAGGCACAGGTAGAAATGGTCAGGGCACTAGAACTTCACCGTAGGTTATACAGGTGTAATCCCCCTGCACTAAATGCAGTTCTGCTCTATTTTTGAGGAAGAACACCCGATGCGCGATCCGAGGGTCTCCCCCTCTCTTTCTTTACCATCAATCTCTTTAGAGACTTTCGGCTCGCCGCGTATTTTGAGTTACCCTTGCCGCAAGACTCAATATGCTTACAGACATCCGTGCGTTCCGCGGGACTCGAATCTGAGCCCATCGGTATGACAGTAAGCATCACTAATTACTAGAACGGCTGGGTGGCTCCAACCGTTCTAGTAATTAGTGACTACTCGTGGTAGATAGTATGATAAGTCCGGAAAATTAACTAAAATGTAAAAAAAATTGATTCAGTTTTCAGATTCTTATTTTAGTTGTTTTTTCATAGCTTTGGTTTCGTCTTCCGGAAAATTTGCTACGGAAATAAGCGAAGCGTTTGCCATTTATATTAAGCCGTTATTTTACAGGAAAACGAATCGAGCGAAGAGAAGAAATAAACGTGTCTCAGAACTGCGATGAACAGCTGGTTTGTTAAGATCCACGCTTCGTTTGTTACGAATGATTATCATTATTACGCTCACTGCAGAGTATTGAAAAGAAGTGTTTTTCCCTTTGTAATATTTTAATATTTATTTAAGAAGAATAATAAATACGTGAAGCTAATGAAGTTGAGATTTCTTACTCTTGTCCTTTTGTGAAAAGCAATATTTCTCATTTTCTCTTGCTGAATTTTGGAAATGGTATTTAGATTAAACGAAGGTTTAAAATTATAATATTTATAAATGAGAAAAGAATGCAGGAAACATTACACTTGCATACATACTTTCATGCTATCAACTACTTATAGATATAATACTTGAGTAATCAAGCACTTTCTGAACAAAGCTGTTTTTATTTAGGATGTGTTTCAGGAACTTGCTTGCCAGTTCCTTTAACACTGTAGTCAAATTCCAATTAAATGGGAAGCATACAAGCAAACTATACACTGGGACAACCGCTCTCAGTTAACCAATCAAGGCTAAAAAATGCATCTCCATTAACACCGCCTAGAGTGAAGGTATTACACAACTAGAAGTTTATTTACATTCAGGTATTGTGCAAGTTGTTACTGAGATTATTCTATTACGATATGGGGGGTACATGAACCTAATACATACACATTTTTAAAAAGAAATATTTAGTTTTAAATGCGAAATATTGCCAGTGTAAGCTTCGTTTCAGGCCACATGTCATCATTATAAAGAGCGAGGTAACAATGTACATTTACGTTGAACTTTCAATGCCAAATTTCGAGTAGTTGTCCTAGCGGTTGTGTATAGTTTGCTTACATGCAACCCGAAGAAAAGCAGGATTACGAATTAACTGCGCTTAATTAAAAATATATTACGTTTTTATTGCAGGAAAAAGTTGCTAGCACAAAGTTTCAGAGTAAACCAAAATTGTCCACGAAAAATACAAAAAGGAAAAGAAAAATTCGTGGTGAAGCGATGGCAGGTGTATTTTACAAGATTAATTCTACCAAATAAACGAAAAGGTTCTATCGAACTTTCTACGCAAGTTTGAACTTTTATGATCGCTTGTAAATGTTT
Source organism: Stegodyphus mimosarum (assembly GCA_000611955.2). NCBI lineage: Eukaryota > Metazoa > Arthropoda > Arachnida > Araneae > Eresidae > Stegodyphus > Stegodyphus mimosarum. The sequence goes on from KK115406.1 coordinate 7,597, forward strand.
TTCTTTAATGTAGTTCATAACTAAGTATTTCAATTTTTACAATATATATTCTCCGTTATTTACGCAGAGTGTTTTCAGTTTTGTATATTGATTAAATTGACGTAACCAAATAAAGATTTTTCGAGATTAAACTGCTTGAAAAATATACGTTTATTGTTAACACTATTTTTCTGTTTATTTTAATATGCGTGTTTATGTTAATATGCGTGTTTCTGTTTATTTTAATATGCGCGTCTGTTGCTCGATTAACCGTCGTTTTGAGTTGTTTTTCATATGTAAGCAAGGCTACACAATTAGGAAATTTTGAAAAATTGAAAAATAGCTCTGCGTCATCAAATATGGTTATTTAAAATTTTTAATCTACAGCGTTTTAAGCATCTCATGGTTTTTACTATTATATATGTTTAGATGAGTTTTATATATTATATCGTTGCCAGAAATATTAAGAGGTCATCGTTCAAAGGCAATCCTTAGTAGTTATGCTATGTTTTGATCAATGGCAAGAACCGTGTTTCTTTAATAGAATTTAATACGTACTAGATACGATAGACAAAACCTTTACAAGATGAAAAACTGAATGTTGCTAAACCCCTTAAAAGCAATATCCATTGATATAATTTTGGAAAACTGTAGCTAAATATGGGAATTCTAATGAAATGTTCTATGATACTACAAAATTTATGAAACAGGGATGTAGCATTCAAATTCCCGAATCCCATGACTTTTGTAAAATATTCGATATTCCATAACTCAAATTTTCGAGCACCTTTCGCTATTCTGATCTTTAGATTAAAAACCTGTAAAATATTTTATTTTAATTAACCAATTATTATGATTTAAGACATTTCTGTAATTCTGTAATTTCTTCTTTCCGTATTTCTCACCAGACTGGAAATTAGGTTTGTGTGTGTTTACGATTAAACTCTATAAGATAAAGGTCTCTATAAGCTCTATCAGCTCTATCAACTATTATATTATAGAACTCTTAAAGCTAAGAGTTTAAGATGTTTATATTAGACTGACATCTCCGAACTCCAGGATTTTGCGTTAGATATTGAGGACTGGTGCAGAAAATGGAGAATCACTATAAATGGCTCAAAATCCCTATTAGTAAATAGGTGCAAGATTCGGAATATAACATTGAACAAACTCTACGTTTGTGAACCGGGCAAACACTACAAGTTAACTAGGTCTTATCATTAACCAAAGGCTCACATGGACGTGTCCTGAAGCACATCAAAGGAAAAGCCTGTGGCATCGCCAACCAACTTGCCATACTCATTGAAAATTACTCTGGACTATCTCTCAATGAAACGAAAAGGCTATGCCTATGCAATATAAGGCCAATTCTATGCTACCGCTCTACAGATTGAGAATCAGCTTCAAAGGCAGATTCACAGGAACTTCAGGTTGTACAGAATGCATATTAACTGATTAGAAACAAAATGATCCATGACGACCTGAAAATCAACCCTATAGTGGACCACATTACTAAGTTTAAAAAAAGATTCTTCAAAACTTAGCTATGATGCAGCACGTTTTTCAGGAGTTCTTAGTTATCAAATCATTCCAGAAGGTAATTCGATAGACCATTTGCTGCTCACATGCTTTTAGAGCTCATAACTTCGTAACCTGGCTTTGGCTGCCAATGCTTACTTGTTTTCTTGCGCCGGCATGACCTTTGTCTTTCGTCACTTTCCATTAAATTGGCTCACATGCAGAGAGGAGACAATGGCCTCCCCACTTTTACCTCTTTTTCATGAACGTTTTTGAAGTTTCACCTGTTAGCTCGTCAATGTCCTCAGTGGCTTAATTTTCTTATACAGCTTATTAAGGCTACTTCTGGGACCGCAAAGAACTTCATAATCTGTATCAGTATGTTCAGATATGCTTATCAATATGTTTAGAGAACTTCTTCAGCTGTATCTTGCTGTTATTTAAACTTTCGCTAGCTTTGCCAAAAGTAATATTTCGGCTTTCGCTTCTTGATAGCCGATACTTTAAAACGCTCGCTGGTATTTACCTGAGCCAGCTTAAGTGATCTATTTTATGAGTAGTCTTAGACAAGTTATCTACGTTTGAGTTTAACTTTGTTAATTTAAATACCTGCAAATAGTGGATGTTTCGTCTGTAGCACAAGTTGTGTCTATTCTGTTAAATTTAAGACTGAATAAAAAGGTAATTTTAACCTTTTTTCTGCATTTTCTAACTTATTTCAGACCCAACGATAACTCTGTATCGGCTTACTAGGGTATACAGAAATTTATTATAAGCATCCAGTTAAAATAGAAACTAACGTTTCAAGGTACAACACTTTTATACAAAACTTTAAAAAGCTTGTTTTTATTAATTCATGTAGAACTGCTTAGGGGTGAATGGGGTTCGTCGGACCAGCGTGCCCAACTTGCACAAATGTTCCAGTCTAAGTGAATTGTCGCCGAAATGCGTAAAGGTATAGGCATTGTTATAAAATCCTTGGGATATCGGGTCATGAAATTTCCCCACCTTTTTGCTGGGAGTAAAACATTAAATGCATCAGTTATGAACTTGAGACGAGCTAATGATGACTGGGGTTAAAACGATGAGTTTAATATGTTTACCAGTAAGTTACCTTGTGACTTCATTTATTATTTTCTTAGCACCAGAGGTGCTATTTATTAGTCTTGAAATTCGCTTTCTCTCCCTATACTTTTGAGTCTGAATCACTTTTCAAATTATTACTGTCAAATGTTATCTACATGTATTATTTAAAAAAAAATAAATACTGGAGTATCTATCTGGATACACGAATCTTCCTCACACTGGGCGGAAAAACGAGGGCTCTTAGAGCCATTGAATTTTTAATGCACACTGCGAAAAAAATGGCACAGTTCTATAATCTCCAATTCTACTGGACCAATTGACGAAATTCAAATTCCGTTTTTCACGTCTTGAAAGCGCGTCTTAGAATATATATTAGATTTATATATAGCATTTTTCTAATATAGGTATTTTGACACAAAATCGAACGTTTTCTGAAATGACATGCCAATGTTTTTCATATTTCGATTCTACCACTCAAATTACGCCAAACAGCTCAGTTTTAGAAAAATCGCAGGAGTAGTTTTTAAAAAATTAGCTTTCAAAATTTTAGCTCCTCAGTGTTAATTGAGTTTGGTACATATTCATTAACATCTCTTTTTTTATTAAACTCATTTGATTCTTCCTTTAACATTTCGAAATTTAGGTTCATTCCAAATAAAATTCGCCCATTTTTTATGATTTATTTTTAAAATTTGTATTTTTAAATAATTTTTATAAATTTTTCGAAAACAATTTTGAGTTATCTTAAAGTAGATGTATTTCTAAAAACCTTACAATTTTTTATTCCAAATTTGCAAACATATGCGTGAATTTATATATTGGCGCGTTTTGAAATTTGGCATATTTGTTGAAAGCGATAATAACCTCAAATTTGGTTTATGTGCTTTGTTAAAATTATTTGAAAGGAGGAACGATGTGACTTCTTTTCCGCTTATGTACAAAGTAAAAAGCTAGGAACGATGTGACATTTTTTCCGATCTTGCACAAGGGAAAGGAAAATGGGTTGCCATATATTAAGAAGTTCGCCAAGTGAATTATTCTTGGCGCAAACTGAAAAAAATATGCGAAGATAAATTTGTGAATTTCTCCGTAAATTTTGCACCATATTTTACAAAATTTAATATTTAGGCATAATTTTAATCGTAGAATCGAAGTATGGGGGAAAATGTTATGTTATTTCAGAAAAAGTCCGATTTTGTGTCAAAGTACCTATGGTAGAACAATACTATATATAAATATAATATATGTCCTAAGTCGCGCTTTCGAGACTTGAAAACTGCAATTTGAATTTCGTCAATCGGCCCAGTAGAACGGGAAATAAGAACTGATCCTTTATTTTGCGCAGTGTATATACTCCTTCACCCGAACATAGCAACATAGAAACCCGAATTTTAAATTTCGAATTTGTTAACCAAAGGGGTGTTAAACCCAAAAAGCTACTATTCTCAAAACAGCATTTTGCGTCGTTTCATTTTCTGTCTTGGTTCACTTTCCAAACTTTTGCCACTAAATATTATCGCCCTGTACTGTATTTAAAGAAGCTAAATAACTAAGAATCTGCACGAATGCATGAATGTTTCTCGCATTATTAAAAAACAACGGTACCTAGAGACATCAAATTTTGAATAACGTAGTCCTCCAAACGAACATGGGCACTTGGAAGCCCAAATTTTGAATTTCAAATTTGTTTTATTATGTACTTCAAATTTTGTAAATCTTTAATGAATTTCTGGTTAACTAATTCAACGATTTCGGAACGAGCAATGGCAACACTATACGGAAAAAAAATTCTGTCTGCAGCGCGTGAGACTATGTATCGGAAATTCTAAAGATACAATGTTTTGCTGTGTTTAAATAATATTTTGTGATATTGCTGTTGAATTGAATTTTATGTGGTTTAAGTGCAAATAACGTGATAGTTAATAAATAATGGTAACACACAAAATGGTAAAAAATCTGAATGCTTTCAGATTTCCTTTTCTTTAAAAATTTATTTCGTATGTTATACGAATTTAATTTATTTTTGGTTAAAAGGCCGGTGATTTGAAAGCAAGAAGTGACAACACTTCGAAATAAAACATTTTTATCTCCTGTGCACCAGACGTTTTTCATTCGGCAAAATGTAAGATCTGTGAATTTTAATCCACAAATTCGGCTATTTGAAAGCAATATGTTGCCACTGCCTCAAGTAGAATAAATAATATGCTTATCTACACCACCATGTTGTCATTCAGTAAAGCGTAAGATACTTAACTTTCAGATTTAATCTTTCGATTACTGTATAGCCAACGAAGTGGACGAAAAGCAATATAGTCAGATTTTTCTTTCTTTTTTAAAATTAAATTAATTTATTTTTGTGTTATTAAACCTTTTTCTTCCGAAGAATTAATTGATTTTTATTGCATGAATCCTGCAATTATGATCATCATTTTCAAAACCATTGATATCAGGTGCCAAGGCAGACTCAGGACTACCGGCGCCTCGAAAAATTTAGCAGGTTTTCCTATAGCTTCATCCGCTCGTGGAAGAACTCATTAAGAAAGAACTCGATTGTAAATTTTCATTGGTAACTGAATCATTATTATCAAATTTGAGGCCCCTTGAGTGCCTCTCCCGATTTATTAATCCCAAAATTAACAAGTGTGTAATATGTCGTAATTTTGCCCTCCAGTTTTCTTCATGTTAACTCTTAATCTTCCTTGCCTCTGCATTCACTTTGGTTTAAAAGGAAGCTGAAAAATGTTTTAAAAAATTAAAATGAACGTCAAAATTCAAGGGTTTTAAAAAACTTTTAATTGTAAATGAAATGTTTCCTCACCTTATTATTTTTATACAAAAGCTTCGAGAAGCTTTTAGAGTTTAGATTCGGAAAAATTTCAGATCCACTCCATCTCGAATAATAATTTGTATGAATATTGTCTTTGATTGGAAGAACATAACTTATATGAGTATTTATAGAACTTTATCTTTTTTTTACTTACGTAAGGCGCATGAGAACATAAATTCATTTCATTATATACACGTTTCATTTCTATAGATCGTTTGCCGAATTTCATTGACGCACCAAAGCCCAAGCGGTAAAGGTGCTGACCGTTGGTAGTTCGATCCGGGATTCGAATCCTGGTGAATCGGCTGGCTGTATAGACAATTTTGTGGTTTTCCTCATGTGAAATGTGTATGCGAGCCGGTTTTCCTTAGGAATTCCTCCACAAAGTCATTCCTGCCCTCAGGCAGATATCCCTAGCGTTCTTTGTCGTAATCAAATATACACAAGCCAGATTTCATTTTTACATTTTTTAGATATAGAGTTATATGAAATTAAAGTATAATTCGGTGAATGATGAATTTCCTCATTTCTGACGTGAATGCGTTCCTGGTTTCCTTTAAAAGGTACTCTCCAAAGCCATAATTTTTCTTAGGCAGAGAGCTATCATATGCTTTGCTGTACACAAACAACATAATCTAATCTAATAAAGAAGCTTTATGATTCGAACCAACTGTGTAAATTTGCATGGATATTATTCTAAACTAGAAGAGCATATAAATGAAGAAATTGGTTTAAAAAAAGTTAAGGATAATTCAAATGCGATTTATTTCTTTAATGTCATTCAGTGATATTTTTTTTTGTGATTTACATATGTACTTATTGTGTAATTTATAATTTTGCTACATTTGGGGGTAAAAATTTTATAATTAAATGTAAGCGTGTAAGGAATATTTATAAAAAGTGTAATATATAATATTATAGAATTTTAACGCGTACCAAATTGTATGAATCAAAGTGCATGAATATTAATAGAATTTTAACGTATGCGAACTGATATGAATATCTTGCATGTATATTTATAGAACTTAAACATATGTCAACATATTTGTCTGTGAATCAACTTGCATGCACAACTTTATTGTAAGTTTTTATATGAGTATTTGCGCATAAGAGCGAAAAAAGAATTCAAGGACACTTTTCCTACGGCTAATTAATTAACTGATTATCACAAAACAATTGAGAGTACTCACCTCCGTATAGGACGTTTTAAGGGAAAATGGGCCATATTTACACTTACAATGAATGGAAAAGCATTTGCAAACACTATAAACTAGACGATGGTGTGTATTTGAAGACTTTTCACAAGAGAGAAAATGGATTTAAGATAGTTTCATTTATAAATTGATGCATTGTAGATATCTTATGTATGAGTTTCCCGAATGGCCAAACTACCATACTTTAAGATAAATAAATAATTATGCTTATATTTAGCTTAAAATTAAAGAAAATGTTATAAAGTAATATATTTTTAAATGCTTTATACCTTTATAAGACGGGCAGTGTTTCCAAACGGAAAAGGCAAAGACTATAATTTTATCTTCTGCGTAATATAATATTTCCACATGGTTTAAGTTTAGCATAATTTCATAATGCTGTTGTAACGCAAATAGCTTGCGAATTGATCTTTTACTTCTATGTATACATTAAAAAAAAGAAAGGCAAGGGAACAAAACTTTCAAGAGATTTGCTATGCAGACTTTTATACATAGAACTTGAATTGACAACAAAAGATATTTTCCCTTTTATGGGTAAATGCAGCTGATTTATATTCAGTCATTCAGGGAGTATAAAAGGTTTCTGCTTCTGTCAATCTAAAGTGAGATGTACACTTTTGTAGACGACTTTAGATTTAAAATAAATTCCCTCACATGTTGAACGGTAGACATTTTTAGTTCTCTAGAAAAATTCCTCGCTCTGTAAAAGATTTAGATCTTCTTGTGTTTTTCTTATAGTTCGAAGCAATACTATCTTTTGGCTTGTCAAAAGTGTTTCCAGGAGGAAATCGTAAGAATGACTGTTTTTATTTTTTCGGGCATTCAAAGAGCAGATACAAACGATCCTAAGTGCTGTTTTTCATTGGATTTACTGTTCGGATTTTCTAAAAAAAATCTACTCTCAGAGAGAAAGCGTGTGATCGGTATTTTTTTATTTTTTTCTGATTTGACCTAAAAATGTATTCAGTTTTTATAGTTACGAATAAAGTGTTGTTATTTCCAGCTTTTTCAAATTTTAATATACTAAATAAATCGCTCTTAGTTTCTACTGGTGGAAAAATGAAATCATGAGTTAAATGCTTGAGAAGCTAGGTTTAAAAATGTCCTTCATTTTGAAATGCTGGAAACACACGCTTAATTGATGGATTAAGGAATAAGAATTGCGAAAAGGCTTCACAAGAGTTCTATTACTACTAACAATTAAAAATGAGCATTATGTAATTAAAAAAATTATCAAATTGTACTGTTACTGTGAGGAGTGAACTGTTATTATGTGAAATACTATAATCGCAAAAAATTCCGGGGATCCATATATCAATGGAAAATCTATTTTGACCGTTCACGAATTCATCTGAACGATTTTTTTTGGCGTGACATTTGTACGTAAGCGCAAAATAAAAGATTCTTTTTTCCAAAACAGTTCATAAAATGGATTTAAAAAATATTCAAAAGGGATTTTTTCGTGACCCGAATTCTGCATATATGTAAATAATTTTAGTGAAATTATAGTATATTTTGCATAAAATAACATAAAATGTCTGAGAAGACGAAGCTCTGCAGAAAAAATAAGCTTGCAGGGGAAAATGTATTTAACATGTAAATGGTTGTCTCGCTAAATTGGCGGGATATCGCCATACTGGCAATGGCTTTGGAGACTAATATTTTGTTGCCAAATGGGGTGAGCCATCGCCAAAGAAACCGCCAAACTTGGCGTCTATTTGGCGACATTTTAGTGTAGTCCCTGTATAACTTTATTAGTGCGTAAATGAATAATTATAATCGATCTTTATGTGTAACTCTAATTGTATCCGGCCCTTATGCCTTCAAGTAAATGTAAGAAATGGAAGGTACTAGAGATTTCTTGGCGGCCAGGGTAAAACTGTATAAGACCGAAGCGAGCATCAGTTCTCAGTTTTTCATTTCAGAGTCGACTTCGGAGAATCGAGATACCTCAGTATGAGCTCTTCGCTATTTAGATGCGCTTTGTATTGCGTTGTATTTAACGATCTTAGTCGTTTGAAGTGTAACTATTTATTGTGCTCTGTGATACTGAGAATAGCTGTACGAGTACTTTTGTAGAAAGTTCCAGAATTGTAAAATGTGTTTGGCAAAATAAATTTTATCAAACGGTCATCGGTTTTTGTGTGCATTCAATCCGTTACGAACCCTTACGCACGCAACAATACGTATGTACGCATGCACGTATGCCGCATAACTCAAAAATGATTAGTCGTAGAATGTTGAAATTTTGTATATCGGACTGCTATTACATCCAGTTGTGCACCTCCCTTTTGGGCTCCAATCGGTCGTACCAAACGTATAGAAATATATGTATATATATGTATTAATTTAAAAACGAGTAGATGAAAACATCAGTACTTCTTAGCATCTTTCGATATTCTTCATGGGTGAGAAGACAGTAGTGGCTGAAGGTAGGGCTGAACTTGAAGAATTAGTCTTTATTTTTTACGCATATCAAATCATCCTTTTGCAGACAAGATATTTCTTAATCATAGTTGATTACTTTCCATGTACACGGGTGCGACGTCATCTTAAGCAGGTAAGCAGCAACGTCTTGACAGCATGAAAGAGTAAGCGCAGGAGAGCGCTGCAATTCAAAGGAAGAAGAGAGGGATTAGAAAGTTTCAGTTCGAGTTAGAAAAAAATTTGGTTTACGATTATTTGATTGGGCAAGAGGTATCTGCATTAAGCGTTACGTAACACGGAAGGCTCTCGAATTTGGGAGAACGGATGAAATTAGGGGGAGAGCACCAAATCTCGAATGTTAATTTTGAGGCCGCCAATTTTTCTGAAAGCAGGTATCGTATTTTGTTATATCTTATATATATATCCACTCTATTATCCGGCTAAGTGAACCGGTGAGTTTTGATTCTTATATATTGCTAAACTTGCATTTTTCCCTTTAAAAGTGATTGAATTACGGTGTTCTTATGTTCCATTTAAGGTGCTTATGAATTTCGTTGAATCTTCAGTTTCTATTGTATTCGGCATTATATATACCAATTTTTCTTCGCAGTGACTTCACCAATTTTTCTTCGGGTAGTATAATTAGGATTCCTTTCCACACTTAATCTTGAATTTATGTGTATTCACCTTTTTCCTCCACTTTGAAATTTATCGTGTTTATTACATATATTTTCGCAAATATTGATTGTAGTCATATACTGCCAATTACTGAATTGTTTCAAATGACAAAAATATTCATGTTTTGGGAATGTCAAATTTAAAAAATATATATTTTTTTATAAAAAACGAAATCTAACTTTTAATGCAGTGTCTCAGTTCCTATACTTACATTTGGGAAAGTTTTAAACTCGTTGTGAAAAAATAAAATTATAAAAAGTTTCACTCCCGTACGAGAAAAATTGAGCGGGATAGTTAATTTTAAAATTTGCAGTTTTTGATGTCATTTTCAACTTGGCTTGAGCGATCGGGTATTCTAGGTAGAATAAGACGGGTGATTCGTATTAGTTGTCGGAGAAATAACTACGAACTCCGAAAACGTTTTAAACTAAACATTTCTATCAGAACGTTAACTTGATAAACTGCACAGTTCGCGTGGTACAAAATAAGTCGTCCACTTCTTACGAGATTTAATAAAACATAAGTATCCAGGTAAAACGTAAGCAATCAAAATACGCAATGCACAAGCTAAAGTATTATTGTAAACTTTGGCTTAAGTTCTCTAATCACGCGAGCAAATACTACCAGCAGAAAGCTATGCTCATCCAGGTATAGCTAAGAACTGGATGTAAACAGTACCGAGAAGGTCATCGATTGCCGCTAAATGCACTTTTTAAATAGTAGTTTGGTCCAATAATCAAATTTATATCCTTAAATAGCCAAAATCTTCTGGTCGTTTTAAGCTAAATTGAAGTGAAGCCATATGGGCTCATGTGGTAAACGATGAACTAGAATACCAGAATGGTAAGTAGAAGGGATGAGAGATAAGTGAGAGCCATTATCGGAGGCATTGCGGTAGGAGGAAGGGGCACCCAGGCTTGGCTAGCTCGAATGTCCGGCTAACACAGTTAAACGTCTCAACCCGTAGAGGCAGTCCGAGGAGGCATACCCCCCGGTTAACACCAGGGGGACAGTTTGTTTCACAAAGTTTGAGTTATTGCACACAAAGTCAGTGGTGAATGGCTACGCATTTGCCGAAAAATGGAAGAACGCTTGTTTGTCATCAACGGTCACCGACTGTTGACCAAGCACAGCCACACCCCTAAAGGAAACCTTGGATATTAAACCGTGTAGAGACCCCACAACCAAGGAGCAGACAAGACAGAACCATATGCCGAGCCTAAACCTACCACCGAATAAACGATGGATCTAGTCACTGTGTACACCGTTAATTTCCCCCCATAAGTCGACTCTGTCTAGATATTGACCTAAGCCAAACGCCAGAATTGCTTCCAGTCGACACCCGGGGGGGGTAGTTGTCGGAAGCAATCATCTTCCGAAGAGCGCATTGCTGGCTTTTCCTGAATTACTGATACCGATAACGCCGTTTTACCAGCTCTAGTGAAATACTCTTGCTATGGAATTGTGACGTGAAAATTTTGGGATGACGTCTCCGATAAATGTGCCTTTTGGATTCTACACAGCAGTGGTTGAAGAGATTAACATTTCTTACCACACACATATGCAATTCGTTATCTCAAATATAAGCATTTCTTAGCAGTTCCTCGGGCCGAAACTTTTTGTATAATTCATTCATGGTCCAAAATGACGAATTTCCACAAATGTTAATAGCTTGTCCCTACTCTTATGCAGATCAGTTTAAAATTTGGGAAAAGCAGTCTACATAAGGGTTTTAGCATATCTATACCGGAATACCGCTGTACAAACAGAAATCTCGTTTTCTTTGCGAATAAGCGCAGCAAAGTGAAACCCTACTTGGATAGTGGTTCCCCTGTATAAAATGTTCGAACCATTATAAACATAGCTTTTTTCTTCCTGGTACGAAGTAAAGGAAGTAATCGCGGAAAATTTCGGATATCATATTTCAACTAAAATATCCATTTTAACCGCTTTCTAATCTATTTGAATGATTCTTTTGCGTGACATCTGTATGTACGGACAACAAAAAGGGACACAAAATAGATTGTAAAATGGATCTACAATGAAATCAGAGGAGATTTTTTCCGTGACGTTTGAAAGGCATGTATAACTCAAAAACGAGTAGCCGTACAACGTTAATATTTTGTGCATGGGGCTGCTACAACATGTAGTTGTGCACCTCCCTTTTCCGTTTCAATTCGCCGAATAAACGGAACGTATTGTGAAGAAGAGGAAGGTTCTAAAAGCCATTGCTTAAAAGTACGTTTGATACTGTAGTTCCAGAGTAAAAAACTTACACCATGAATAAACGATAATACATTACTAAAAAAGTAAAAGTAATCGCAAAAAAAAACTTAATGTAAAAAATACAAAATGAGATAAACTTTAAGAATTAAAAGGGATGAGGAAAAAATCTAACAAATTATAAAAAATATTAATTTAAAAGATGCACGCTAAAAACCAAAAACAATTCAAAGGCACAGAAGAAATACCAAGAATGGCAGTAAATGCTAAATTAGCTTAACTTGAGGTTTAGCACGGACTTATCAAGGGAAAAGCGTGACAAACTTCGAATCCAGCTAATACTATTAGCGCGTTTTGTCAAACGAAAACAATTGAGACTGAAAGAGGAATTACATTAAGAGAATAATCAAGTTAAATTAACTTGATATAGTAAGTCTCAATGGTTTCGCTTCTTTTCCCGATGCGCCTGCCATAAAATTGTAAATGTAAAATTTATTAATTGTGCAAGAAAACCTATTTAGGCGAATGTACAACTTAAAATAAATAGCCAAAAAGCCATTAGTCAAAAATTACACAATTTTAAGGGAGATCTCAATGAGCTTGAAGAATTAAAACTTTGTTAAAGATAAAAATAAAAATAAAAATAAAAATAAGGCATCAAAATGGGTCTTGCTAAGACCAAAGGCAAAGCTAGGGGAAGAAAAAGACAAACATACCTGCGTCCATAGCATTGGCCTGATCAAAGTAAAGTGACCAAAAATCGCTGAAAGAAGTTGCTAGAATTAGAAGAATTCCAAAGGAGTGCAATCAGAAAAGAAAATATGTCAAAATTCACCAATTTAGGTGAGACGACGTAGAAGAGGGAACAAACGTTATGAAGTAATAGCCAATGGTACGTAATAGACATTGGGGAAATCTTTGATCCAAAAATGGGGGGTTGACTAAAAACTAAGAATGGTGTTTATCTGGTCCAAAAGCAGTTGAAGTTGTGCATTTGTAGTATTGATAATGACCCTTTTAGAAATGTTAGAATTCCAGTTAGTGAGTTTCAGTGTATGAAAATTGAAATCTCTGCGTCTGTCAAAAATTTTAATAAGATTGTAATTTAGAATTTGGAGATCAAGATAAACAGTATCATTATGTACTGTATTAGTAGCATTAAGTTTGAGGCAAGTTGAGTAAATATATATATATATATATATATATATGTACGTAAATTCAGGTTTGGAACATATACATTCCAAACCTGTTGCCCGGCTCGGTAAGATCACTTTTTTATTCTTGTATGTTGTCATTTTTTGCTTTAAAAGTGATTTAATTATGTTGTTCTTATGTTTTGGTTACAGGTTTTATACCTTTAGCTAATCTGTATGCAATAGTTCTAGAATTATCAGCAACTGAAAATAAATTAGAAATATCAGAAAAGTTTAAATAGTGCTAAATCTAACGATGCCGCCATTTGTTTACATTTGATATTTTTAACAGAATAGTGAATTAAGTCGGTTGGAGCACTAACTTAAGTGTCTTATCAAGTGGTGCCGAAATTTAACTTTAAATTTTGTGCACAAAAGATTTTGTTTTCCTGCCCGTTGGCCAAATGACTTCTTTTTATGTAGAAGCTATAATTTTTACTGAACAAATTGTTTTTTTTTAAACTGTTTTAAACTGGATCTCTTGTTTTAGGTCTTTCTGTATTTTACAATTTTTAATGACGGTGTTTTGAGTTTTTATGTGTTTCTGACTTGCCGCAAAATTAGAAATGAATTGATTGAATGAGAAATATATCTATAATGAAATTCGAGGAAATAAGTTTAAACGAAGTGCAGCAAAATATGTGTATAATTCAATAAGACGTACAAAGAAGGCATTTCGTATCCCCAACAGGTATGTCTTTCAATTCAGAAAGCTGACTTGCATAACGGTGTGTACGTTATAAAAGTTTCTGTCTTTTCGAACAGTAGTCGACTTACAAAATCGCGCTGACACTTTTATAAAGGGACATTGCTAAATAGCTGGACCTCAAACTTTAGCTCTTTTCTCCTATACTCGGGGGATTACCGAATATATAACGCATTCAAGCTCTGCCAGGTCTTTAAATTTTAATATCACATTATTGCTTCCTCATCCTATAATGAATTTACGTATTAATTTTCTGTGATAACGTAATTAATTATTCAAGAGAACTCTGGGAACGAGTTAATGTGAGAACCATATGTTGTAATATTAACTAAATCCCGTTTCGAATCTTCTGATGCAATAATGGTAAATATTTTGATGAGAACTGCTTCGTGCTCTAGGACACAACCTTCTAGTTATGAGATCAATTGGAATTAAATTATACTGTAGGTACCCAATTAAATGAGATTAAATTATTAAGTGCATTCTGTAGCTGCATGCCATTTCATACAACACCTCAGAACCATTTTTAAGTAGTTGAAGGAGGTATAAATTTCACTTGTGAACATAATAAAAAGTATATCATTTTAAAGAGATTGTCGTGTGAAATTCGCCAATTAGCGATCGAATGGACGAGCGTGTTAAAATGCATTACTCAAACTCCATTCCTGAAGACCTCGTGGTCTGCATAGGCGTTCGCGGTTTTCTCCGTGTTTAACGGGAATACTATTCGGTTTCACTTAAAAAACAATAACGACGAAGGTATTCCATTTCAAATAGAGAATTCTTTCTGGCTTTGTCATTATGATTTAATCAAGCAATGCATCTATTAGGAATTCAATTTTATGTATAGATGTAAACCAACTTTATAGCTTTAAAAATTGTGTCAGAATAAATGACCTAAGAAACACAGTTCGCTAGTAAAGTACATTCTACACACAATATAAGAAAGGGGACAGTTCTATATATCCTGTTCTGCTGGGTTCGGTTGAAGATATTTAACTTGCGTTTTTCATATCTCGAAAGCGCGACTTGGGGTATACTACATCAAATTGATAAATAGCATTATTATAACAAAGGTATTTCGACACAAAATTGTACTTTTTCTGAAATGACACACCAAATGTTTTCCATATTTCGATTCTACGACTCAAATTGTGCCTAAGTGCCAAGTTTTGTAAAAATAGCATTAATAGTTGTTAAAAAATTAGTTCTCAAAGGTTTAGCTCCTGAATGTTAATTGAACCTGCAATATATTTTTTAATATCTCCTTTCTTATTAAATTTAATTAATTTCATCCTTCACAATTCGAAATTTAGGTTCACTCCATATAAAAATTGCAGATATTTTCTTATTTATTTTTAAAGTTTGAGTTTTCTAGTAATTTTTATAAATTTTTCGAAAATATTTTTGAATTATAACCTATAAAGGTTTTGCCATCCCCTTAAAGGTATAACTCCAAAAAAATTAGAGTCTTTTCCATTCAAAATTTCTCCAGATATATGTGAGTTTATATATCGTTGGATTTTTAAATTTAGTATATTTGTTATAAGCGATAATAACGCCAAATGTAATTAACGTACTTTGTTGTTAAAATTATATGAAAGAATGAACGATATACCTTTTTTTTTCCTCTCATGCACAATGAAAGGAAAAGGAAAATATGTTACCATTCGTTAAGAATTCCTTCAAGTGAATTATTCTTCGCGTACATTGCAAAAAGTGCGACAAGATAAGTTTTTAAATTTCTCTGATTTTCGCACCAAATTCGCAAAATATTTAATGTTTATGCATAATTTCGAATCGAAATATGGAAAAATATCGTTATGTCCTTTCACAAGAAGTTCAAAAGTTAGAGCAATACTGTATATAAATCTAAGATATATCCTTTTTGGACATGGAAAACACAAATTAAATTACGTCAGTCCACCTAGTAGAAAGAAAGACATTAAGGCGCTTTTTTTTTGTGAGTGTGTGTATGTGTATGTGTAGAGTCTACTTGTTGCGCAATTATAACTGTGTCACAAGTGATTATTCGAGTAGTCTGGAGTCGTTCGTAGACGCTTCGTTTCGCTTCTGAAGTGTCTGGTGTTAGTTTAACATATGCTGCCTAGATTCAGTTTATTGCCGCACATAAAGGAAATACTCTTGTTGTCAAGTAAAACAATTGAAAAAAAATATTATTTATATTTTATTCAGTCTTGACGTAAATAAATAAATTTCTTCATATTGCACAGTATTGCGCAACTAAATTCATAGCAGGTAATTAAAACTAGCAGAATATGCAATCCCCTATTTTTTTTGTCCGAGCACTTTTATTGTTGTTCATGCTCACTTGCTGACAGAGTCAGCCCAAGCCCACTAGAATTTTCGTGTCAAGGACCGCTAGATTACGTCTGTCGTTGGCCAGAGCCTTGAGCACCTAACAGGTGACAGTACGATTTGGCTCAGTTTCGCCCCCAGTTTCCATAGAGAGCACCCCGGGGGGGGAAGGATCCGAGGGTCTCCCATCCCTCTCCCCTTCCACCAAACCACATGAGAGGACTTTCGGCTCGCCGCATATTTAAAGTGCCGCCATGCAGCACCGACACTATATATTTACAAACATCTATGCCTTCTCCGAGATGCGAACCCGAGCCCTTCGGACGCCAGTCAGCGACGCTAACTACTCTACCGGTTGTGCGGCTTGCACTTTTATTATACAGCAAAAGCGAAGAACTGAAATTTACTGATAAAAACAAGAATATAACTGGGGGAGGTTTCTTATGATTGGTTGAGAATGGTTGCCACAACTGATAACTAAAGTAAAATTTGAAACGTTATTACAAGAATTGCAAATTCTGCGCATGGCCTAAAGTTAGAAACACGTGAGAAAGACAAGCTGTTACTGCCCAAAGTGCTCTTCATTCATTTCATTTCATTTTCTCTTCAGCCCAAAAGGGCTATTAGTCCCGAAACACGACTTTACGTTGTTTCCCTTTTTATTCGAGTCCGTTGCCATTCATCAGACTGTAAGATATTTGTCTTTCAAATTTAGTCTGTCTGTTATTGATTAACGAACTAAATTATTCAAAAGCAGTACATGTAGTTCTAGGTTTGGTTTGGTTTGGCTTATTTGATGAAACTAAGCACTCGAGAACATCTGCTTAAGGGAAAGAATGCCTTAGAGAAACTGGCTCGTATATACGTTAACACAGACATGGCGAAAACTACGGAACCGCCCATGCAGCTAGCCCGTTCACCGAGATTCGAATTCCTACATATATTGCTTAAGAAATTTTTACTTTTTAATAGGATTGATTTAAATAAAAATGCATTTATTCACGATATATCTAATTAAAAGCATTCGATGTTTTTATACTATGGCATTATTTTTTTTTACTTTCCAAATATACAGAAGACACAATTCCTGTGTTATTCTAAATGTATAGCCATGTAGTATTCTATAAAACGTTCCGCTATTCCACTATCTCTCTCGATAAACTCTACTGATAAACCATGCTGAACTTTAACAGAGTCTTTTTGGGCGACCATTAAAAATTTGAATCAGTTCAGATATTTTTATGTATTTTTGAATGAATATTAAAACTTTTTAGTTCTTTTTAATGGAAAGTGGAGGTGAATTAGCTCTCATCTTCTTGAAGACAGATTACTCGCACTTTTGGCAGCTGGATTTAAAAGACGGCGTTAAATTCGGCTTATACATGAGACTTAAATTTTGACTGATTTTTACAATAAAATCTTACCTCTTGGCTTGTATTTGGAAATACGCAGTTAGCTGTTTAGAAGTTCTGCACAGAAAGACAAGTCCAAGGAAAACAACAATGCAAAATGATCACGATTTTGTGATTATTTGGTAGGTATTTGCCTACTATATTATTGCTGAAACTATTTCTATCGCTGTTAGAAGCCTGGAATCCCCGAAGTAACCTCCTTTAATAAAGAGACATTTTATTTATCAAAATGGAATGAATGAAAGGAGAAACGTTTTTTAAGCAGCTCCTGATGTTTAAGTAATGCTTCTGAAACTGGAAGCATAAGATATTTATGATATGCAGTTTTATAACCTTTTACAAAGTACAATCAAAAATACTGAATGGGAAGGTAACCTTTTATAATGCAGTGAATCCATTTACCTGTCAAAAAACTGAACTTAGATTAACTTGTAATAAAACGAAGAAATTTTTTCCGGTTTGAAACTTTTGAATTTCAAAGCTTAGGAGTTATTTAAATACGGAGCCACAGTGTTTTAAAGAACTGCAGTATATATTCTTATACTTTTTGAAAATATAAATAGTTATATTTATTTTAGTAAATAGGGATTATTTAGTCGTGTGGTAATTTTGCACTTTTACTAAATATTTTAGTAAAAGTGCAAGGGAAACAAAGTGAAGTCTTAAAGGAAGGGCACTTTACTTAAAGATGTGCAAAATGGAATGAATGAAAGTTATGTATTTTCGACTGGAAAGAACTCTCTCATTAAAATCAGAAAATTCATTTAATCGGGTTAAGTGTATTTTTAACAATGTTATAAAATATATTATAAATATATAGTATATTATAAAATATTTAAGTCCTGAAGTACCTTATTTTTTATTAAAATTAGGCATGTAGTAGCAATATCGATGACATATTATCTCGCTTGAAACATTTGAGTTTTCAAAGCTTAAGCGTTTTAACCCTTTCACAGCGAAGTCGCACATACCGCCCGCTCTTATAGATGTCGGCAAGCCGCTTGAACGCCTATGTCTGTTTTTCTATCTGGTTCTTTCCTCCAAGTTACTATATGGCTCACAGGTTTCGGGAGTTTTTAAATGGCATGCCAGTCATTGTTCTGAAGCCAGTAAAATAACTCTTATTTCAATGCGCCTTCCTTTTCGTTTGTTTAGCGTTACCTTTCAGCTATTGAAGTTTAGCAATGAGAAAACTACACACAATGGGGGAAATTGCACAAAGATCCCCAAGAGAGAAGTAATTACTTCACTTAAGTAGGTTATTATTAAAGCTACAGCATTTTACATGGCAGGGAGAAAGGTAATCTATTCCAAGAAAAATTCGTATACACCGCCGTTTCAGATATTTGAGGGGAATAGATTTTGGCCTCTACTGATGCGGAAGACTTACTAAGGGCAATATGTATTCTTTTTAAAAACACAAGCGGTTGTGCTTATTTTAGTAAATCCAGTGGAAGAGAAACAAAGGGAGGTTTTAATGTATGTGCATTTTACTTAAAAATGTACAAAATGGAAAGAAAGAAAGATCTCTTATAGGAAGATTTTGCGCATCATTACATAACTTCAGATTAAGCAACCTTAATTTGAACTAATTTTGTACAAAACTCTAGCGATGAAGATTGTGATCACAGACAGGTCTCTCTTGTTCTGGAGAAAAAAAAATTGATCGAGTTCTAATCAAAATTACGCAAATCTAAGGCTGCATTTTTGCCAAATTTTAAATTTTATTTTTTCCAATTTCGTTGCATTTTTCAAATTTCCTTAATTTCCTATAAAACGTATAGATCGATGATACGGCTGTTAAAACAGATATTTTTGGAAAACAAAATTTTCTGTATTGTAGATGGTGAAGAAAAATTTAATGCTTCGTTTTAGCAAATTAGTCAAATTACAGTGATTTTCGGCTTACAAATGATAAAATATAACATGTTTTATTCTAAATATAAAAAATATAACATGTTTTATTCTAAATATAAAAAATAGCGAAAAAGACTTCTTTTTTTTACCATTAACAGAATTATTTGCCATTTTCTTCCTCATTTTCTCACTTATAGTAGTATTTTAATAAAACTGTTTTATCTTTTTCATTATTTCTGTGTAAAACAACGATTTTTGATTGATCGCCGAGTTGAAAATATCATTCAGAATTGGAAGAAAAAGCATTAATTAGCAATGAAATTGCTATCTTGCTGTTGGCATAGATGTGTTAGGCTCACCAACGGCACAGCGATAAAGTTGTTGGACCCTGGCAGTTCGATTCGGGTTCAAAATCCCAGCAAACAGGCTGGGTGCATGGGTATTTCTGCTGTTTTCTCTATGTGTACCCTGGATACTAACCAGCTTCCTTTAGAAAATCTCCCACAAAAGCATCTCTTCCTTTACGCAGACAGCTCTCGTATGATTTAACATAATCAAAGAAAGCAAATCGAAAAGAGTATGTGAAGAAAATGGAAACTAAGATTTTAATGGAGAGCATTTTTTACTCTAGCTCACAACTTCTAAACATTATATCTGTAGACTTTTAAAAGGAGGGGGCTAAAGTATTTTACATAATTTGACTCTCAATGTGCTGTCTCACAAAAGAAGCATGTACTTTTAAATACCATTTAATGATTGGGAGGTTAACCTACTTAATTTTTCACATCAACAGCATTCTGAAACGAGCTTTAGTGAAAGCTTTTCATTTCGCAGCCTTTCTAATGATTTCTTACATTATGTTTCAATAGTTTAGAGCACTATTGGTAAAGTATTATTTCAAGTTTTTCATAGATCTATAAATGAGAATTTAAATCCTTTTAAAGAAACCTTTAGAGATGAATTTTTGGATTTTAAAGTGAGCTAAGACATAGAGGAACTACTAGGAAGTACGGAATAGGATATAATGATTAATGTTTGGGCTCATAGGTGAAAGCAAAAGACATTTTTCATTTATGATGATTTACAAAACTTTAAACGTAAAGATGAAACTGAAAAATGCTTGCTCACCGAATTTAAATTTTGAGTTAAAGACAAATAGTATTGTTGAAGAATTGCAAAATGAGGCAGAGAAACAGAATACTTTTTCAAATGAAATACTGCAGTTAATAGAATGAATAATTTTTATTCAAGTTGTAGCTCACAATTTCATGTATGCCAGTATTGGGTAAGAATAAAAATTAAAATTATGGAGCTGTAACGTTCTGACGATATAGAGAGACTTCTGAAAATTGCTGGAAAAGAACTGGATACTGATACTGAAAAATTTACTTAACGTATTAGGAATAAGTAAAATAATTTTTTTTTTGAATTCATTTCCATAATTTCTAATATTAACATTTTTAGCCCAAAAGAGCTGTTAGTCTCTAAACACGATTTTTTTTTAAATTTCTATTTTCATTACAGTTTATTGCCATTCGGCAAAATATAAGATATTAGTCTTTCAAAATCAGTCTGACAATGTAAGACATCTAGCTTTCAATATATCTGCTAGTGATTAACGAACTAAGCTATATAAAATCGATAGATGCAGTTCTTAAGAATTTTATTTATTTTACTTATCCATTATTTTGGTGTAAGTAAAAATACATTTAAATCACAGTATATATAATTGTGAATATTTTGTATATATATTTGCTTTTCGAGTGTACAGAACATATATAACGTTGCCAAGTTAGTCTAATAAATATTCGTCTAATATATCCTAATATGTTTGGCTATTCCACTCGGACTATCTTTATGGGTAATCTCTGTTGATAAGCCCTATTAAATTCTAAAACAGTCTGTTTGGGCGAAATTTAAAGTCTGAACATTTAATTTTTTTGTTTTGTTTTTTAATTATTTATTTTCAAAGCGCAATTTAGTTATAACTATAAATTATCCATAAACAAAGATGAATTTGCTGCCATATTCGAATATACCAATCAAGAACTGATGAACGGCCGCACTGATTAGTATAATAATTAACGTCATTGGCTGCCCGTTGTACTCGGGCTAGAATTCCGAGAAGGCTTGGATTTTTGTAATTATAGTACATTGCTGCAAACTCCATTCCCGATATCTCGAAATTCCGTATAACTCGCGAACGTTTTATGAACTTTCAACCGATGGACCAGGGTGTTTTCGAGGCGTAAACTTCTTTCATCTCTTGTCCTAGCCACGGTGGAAGGGTGTGATATGATTGAGAAACTGAAGAAGCAGATATGTTGGATGGATAGCTATTGTTTGGAGTGAAATCGAGCAGATAAGCCTGGTTCGTTTCTGGAAAGGGTTGCTGGACTATTCAGGAAACGAATTTCACGAAAGCAAAGAAGAGGTAGAAAATTATGAAATAGTTAACTTACTTAAGAGAGTACCAGGCTACGAAGAAGCTACTGATGGTGATGGTGAAGAATGGATGGGACACGATGAAAATTGTGAAATTTTAGGACTTGCAGAAATAGTTGCGCTGGTGAAAAGACAACACAGATAAAAGTGAAGATGCATCCGAAAATTAAGAGATGGAAGACAACAGAAAAGCTAAAATGATGATCCATAGTGAAGGACTGAAGGCCGCTGAAGGAATGCTCCGTTACATGGAGTACCAAAGTGCATCTGGTAGGGACATTTTGTTTCTCCTTCGCCTACGGGATGAAGTTGCACGACAACGGAATAAATGTGAGAGACATTCTACCATTACACTATATTTTTCTACCAAGAATTACTAATAATTTTTTTCATTTTTGTACTTAAGTTTCTTTACTCAATTATCTTAGGGTATTTGTTCTTTTTATGATTCATTTGTGCTAGAACTTGACATAAAAATCAACATTAATTTAATTGTATGCTGTGCTTTCCGCATCCAATATTGAACTACAAATGTCTAGAGTAATTTACAATTAAATATTAGTTCTGAAAGACCAACCCCTTATTCCATAAAACTTGACATTCACCCAGTCCACACTGTATCGAGTTTGCGGGACTCTACTTTATATAGTCTCTTTGCAGCATGGGGGATTATATAGAGCAAGTAAAGAGATTATATACTACTAACAAAATGCAAATACAACAAATTCACGGCCAATCGATGATCTTCTCGAGTGGTTTGATTGTAAGGAAAAAGGAGTGGAAGACCCTTTGGTCCGCCATTCGGAAGATTCTTCTTTAAAATTAAGACCGAAGTGGCTATGATCTTTCTGTCAACTTGAAGGTACCCAACGCTCATGATAATACAATAGCAATCCTACGCTCCTCACCATGATAAAATTTGTGCTTTGTTATGATGTTACTCTCAGAGAAGTGAGGGATAAGTTGCAATAACTATAGAATATTTAAGCTACTTTCGCTTTCCTTCCCACATGCCTTTGTGGAAATTGAAAATACATCGGGTTATTTGGGAGGTCTGGAGTTCGAAGGCAAGCAAGGGCACTGCACATTTTTTCTCTTCCGCTTAAAAAAATCTAATCGCTCTCTAATATGATCAGATAGCACAGATAACTAACAAGAAATTTGACGCATTATAGAGTTCTGAAGATGGAGTTGTATGTTTCGCCTGGCATTATTTATTAAGAATTGTTCAGTGCGTGGTTTTAAAAACCTGTTAATTTACTAATTCACGGGTTAAATGATTAATTTATTGGTAGTAATTCTAACTGAAAGTAGTTGATTCAAATCTTCGCAAGTAATGCAACAAATGAACTGCAAATTTAAAACTATTTAAATAATACAAAATAACTCAGTAAATGTATGCCTTTTTGAAATTATAAATTATACGCTCAATCTCAGATTAATGCTGGTATTAATAAAAACGCTCATTTCTGAGGAAATGTAATAAAGATATGTCTACTTCACGAAAAAAAAATATACTCTACTTACTATTATTCTGAAGGATCATGATATATCATCGAGTGCGTAATCACCAGATAAAGAACACAATGTTATTTCTTTTCACTTTACTAATAAAATGTAAATCGGCAGTTTTTAAAGTAGCAGAATAAATTAACAAAGTAATTACTTCTTTTTTATGTTGCAAAATTAACTTATACTCGCAATAACTGAATATATAACCCAAATGTTTTAATGTAATCATAAAAAAGACTAGAAATTTTTAATTTTTCTAAACTTATTTGCAAATAATTTTCCTTTTTCACGTGTAACAATGAAAGGAAACGTTTCAAAAGATACATAGCGAAGAAGAAGCTACAAAGTTTGACAGATTACTTGGTAATTTACCTCTTTCATTTTCAAGGAGGAAAAAAATCTCTGACATTTTGCATAGTCCAGCTTTATTTAAATCTCTTGGTTAAAAAAAATCTTTTTCACTACAATCCAAAGATAGGTAAAAAGGTTGGAAAAAAATAAAGTGATCCAGCAGGCGACGCTATTAAGTGTGCCGTTAAAATCGACTTTGCCTTAAAAAAAGTGATTAATTCTGCCTTCGAAGCGAAGTGAAGAGGACTCTTTTGTTCGTGTTTTCGCGCCACTTCTTATGCTAGGTTGGAATTTTTTCCCCCTTTAGACGTTACTTCATCGTTCGTAATGGCTCACGGTTAATGAAAGTTTTCCGAGATTTTATTTAATAGCGTTTTTCGCTTAAAAGATCGGATCGTTTGCGATTTATATCTCCTTCTGTGTTCATCATTCTGTCCCCAGACTACCCCAAGAAAGTAAGGAAAAGGCAAAAAGAATTCCTTACATGAAGAAGAATTTTCCTTTCTTTCTGAAATAGGCAATGAAACAGAAATCATTTGAGCCAAATCTCCTTATCTGAAGCTAGGTTTTATTTTCAAGTGCGCATAACCATTTTTTTTTTCATTTTAAAAACTAGAATACATAAAAGATATTTTATGGAAAAAAATTCCTCATTAAAAAAGGAAAGTTTTTTTCGCCTATGGCGAGATGTTCTTACTTTTATGGAAGTTCGCGATGTTTTAAAGTGAGAAGCACTTGCTACTGAAGAATTTCCCGGAAACTTTAGGTACATACTACTTCAAAGACTGAAGACGAATTCCTCAAAAGTTTCGAAAGAGAATTATTAAAAAGAACACGGAAAAAAAAAGAATTTCTCGAAAATTTGTATAAGGGCAATGAAAAACGAAAGAGAGCACTTTTGATATAAAGAGTTTTTCAAGCAAGCTTATAGAAGATTAAAAAAATCTAAACTTTTATTTAACTTTGTAAGATTTTCAATTATCTAAAATAGATGAGAAATTAATTTTCTGTCAATTTTCATTTTGTGACGTAAGCAGATCATATATAGAATTTTATATTAATCAAAAGAGCATCTAGGCCTAATTGCAAGCTAATATAGTGGAAAGCTTTTCGAATTTCATTTTAGGAACGGTAAATAGTCGAGGAAGAAATTTTCGCATTGCAACACGGGCTTAAATCTACATCAAATAGAGAACTTTACGTTAAACTTTCAAAATAACGCCTAGACCAATTTTATCTTACGCGAAAGATTAAGCTGAGTATCCGTTAAAAGAAATTTTACACAAATATTTATGATAATTATTTCTAAGTTTTATTAACTGAGTTGAAATAATTATTTTGAATTTTAACCTATTCTATGCTTGGCTAAGATAGAAAGTTATGCAAATTTAAGTAAGGCAATAGCTATACTTTAAAAATAATCATTTAATCCGTTCAGACGGTGATATAGACGTCATAACTGGTTTAAACCGAGTTTCGTTGCCAGGTACCAGACTTTGCTACGTAACAAAAACTGACTTGGAGGAAACTGACTTAAAGGTTTTTTCATAAAGTTCGAACTCTTCAACCTTATGCTGATTTGGTATAAGAGTCGACAAATCAGAACGAACGCGCAAAACTTATTGAGTTGTAAAACAAAGTGGGAAAGCTGTAGACACATCCACGCGTATGCAAATTTAGCTTTACTAACTGGTTACGGCTTAGACCCTGTCTCGCAGATGCGAACGGAACTCCCGCATTTTATATCTTATGACTATGCCTCAATAACATTTACACCCCTGTCTGAACAGAGCCTAACCATACCTGTGGCGCCTTAGAACCTTCTCCCATCGCCTTTCCCTTGAGCATTAGATCATGCTGAGTCGGCTAAAGGCCCCATGTTGATATATAGCTGCGCTTTTGGTAAGCTGTTTAACACGCTTACAGTTTACTTTCCGTTTGACCGCGGTCGGTCTCTAGGGCGGTTATAGTATCAAAGTTAAAAAACAAATTTAGTAATTTCAATGAAATTTAGTAAAACATACTTAAAAATTATTTATTTAAATTTATTAAAACTTATTTATATATATTTTTTGGACACCGTAGGCACTTGTAAAAGACACAATATTTGGCTAATTACCTGCTGGATCAAACCATTCATTTTGGTCACTAGTTTCATTAGCATTTCTGTCATAACTGCCATTGTCATGTCTCACTGCCCGGTCTGATGAACTATCATTTTCTAATGATGACAACCGTAATACTTGGAGATGTCGACGGTCGGAGGATAAAAATATTTCACTCGACTTATCACTATCTTCTTATCTTCTGAATATTTTCCCTCTTATGCACAATAAATACTTTCAAAAACAAGCTAAAACTTTCTCTTTTCAAATCGTCTCTATACTTCCGTAGCTTTTTTCTAACTAATTGTCTCCAGGAGATCGTCTTTTTGCCATTCGTATAGGTGCGCATTGGTTGCATCATTCTCCTAATTCGAAAGAAAATAAAGAAGGTGAAATCATTTTTCCAGTGCTCGCTCGCTGCCGGCTGAACAAAAATGACAGCAATATTGACGTCACGCTCCACGTGTTAAAGATTTAGTAATAGTGTAAAACAACGAGCTATTTTCGCTCTTAAAAATTTGAACGTTAGCTAGAGCTAGTCTATTTTTTCTACAGTAACTCTACAGCTAGCCTTGTAGCTAGATCTATACTCTATAGAAGGGATTCTCAGACTCGTCCCATGCACGCCTTTCACCATTGCTAAACCATTATACCTCTTCCTTTCAAAAATTCGAAAAACGCATATACGTTTATTGAGATTAAGATGTTTTTATAATAGTATTTTAATAAATTAAGGAAGAAAAAGTATAGAAAAGGATGATTAATACCAAAATTTGAACAAAAGTAATTTGGATTCTCATAAATCAAAATAAGTACTTAAATAAAAGGCTGACCTCGTAACTCTCTGATGTTATGAAATTCCCTCCTGGAGGGAATTCTCCCCTTGGTTGAAACCTTAGCTATATAGCTTTAACTACATACTATTAGAGACAAGCGCCTGGCCCCAGCCACCACCCCAAGCTCTTATTGGACACTACTTGTGATGTCATAGAGTGACGAAATGAATTCCCCTCGGCATTTTTGCGCGCTAAAAGCTTGCTTTAATTGCAAATACTCTGTTACATTTCACAAATTCACATTTATACAAAACATAACCAAGACCAAAAAAGTATAAGTTCACCTAACTTACACGAAACCGATAATAAAATCTCTTCAACCTGACGTCATATACGGCAACCAATAAGAACAGGGGTGGTGGCTGGGGCCAGGCGCTTGTCTAGTAGAGTAGTGATTTGTAACAATTTTCCCTGTTAACATGCCTTCAAAAGTATACATTTAATTGTGGTAAAATAAGAGTATTGTATTTTATGCGCGTTATTTTTTCGAAAATTATACGAAACGAAAGATAAAATCTACCAACATCGTACTCCTTTTCATTTGTCACTTTTATGAATATTATACGGATTCTAAAAAACTTTAAAAAAAATCTATGATTCAGAGTATCTGTTGATATTTTTTTAAATCTTACAGTTTTACCCCCTCTTCGAAAAAAAAAAGAAAAAAAAATCTCAGACGCTAATTATTTTTAATATTTTAATAATAATAATAAATCTGTAAAACTGGACGTTTTATCCTGATTAAGGATTAAAACGGCGTTTTTACATTCTTAATATGAGTATATTATCTGAATATAATGATATAAGTATGGTACTAAAGAAATGTACGTATTGTAAATATACGTAGATTTCATGGAAAATACGCGTATAAACATAGTTTAATCCAAAAGTAGTTTATTCATGCAATGTTTTGGCAAAAATGCACGTCAATAAGCAGTAAAAGATACAGGAGATTTATCTGAATTTTTACCAAAATTATACATGCATAGTATAGAGACGTAATGCATAATATGCATAGTAAAAAATATGGAAAATTTCCGTAAATGTTTTCGTAAAATATACGTTTGTGAAAGCAAAGCAAAATTTAGCAGATTTCTGTAAATTTCTTCTAAAAATATACGAACTAAAAAATGGGAAGATTAACGTATTTTCTATAAATCTACGTAAATTTTCACCAGAGATATACGTGTACCCTTGAGATGTACGTATATTATACGTAATAACTACGAGTAAAGCGCGACCATTCGCATGAGTATACCTAAATTCTACGTTTATTGTAGCGTAAAAATGTATATAAATATCTACTATTTTTCTTGACATTTTTATGTTTTTGCATTCAAGACTTACTTTGCTTAATAAACTGCACGAAATTTTCGCGTGCAATTTACGAAGGCATGTAGCCTGGGTTATAAAAGTGTCGTTTTAGTTTGTATTGTAATTCGATTTTAAACTTCCAGGAATTACTTAAAAAAATTATTCGGATTTTAATTTGGTGTGTATTTTTGTGTTGTAGTTATTAGCGGTTATATCTCGCCAACAGATTAGGATCATTCTCTGCGCTAGTCGTCAAGCTGCTTATTTAAAATTAATTTCATATTACAGAGTCATATGTTCACATTTCAACTACTTTTTCATTTGTACTTAGAATTTGTGTAGAACGAATTCTCCACAAGGGCATCTCGCCCCTTAGGCAGACACCTTCGCGTGCTTTGTTATATACAAATAATCCGTATTCAGCATATAATCATCCACCAGCGGCCGAGCAGTAAAATAGCTAAACACTGTTAGTTCAGCCCGATGCTCGAATTCCACGAATGAGTTGGCTGCAGGGACATTTTCTCCATGTGTAACGTGTATATGAGCTAGCTTTTCTTACAAAGTCCTCCACGAAGGCATTCCTTCCTTTAGGCGGATAGCCCTCGAGGCTTTGCCGTAATCGCATAAACCAACCCAAACCAACACATAATCCATTCATTTTATATATTCCTTCAGAATTTCGTACATTTAAATGCAGATGGACAGATTAATGGCAAATAGCAGATAAAATTTCAGTTCTGAAATAAATTTTGATTAAATTTGGTATGTATTATTTACACGTATAAAATAAATCTTGCCTAACACTTTGCAATATGATCAGTTATTTTAGGCCCAACAGTGGCCGACTGAAAGTTCGGTTCGGGGTTCGAGTGACGGAGAACAGGCGGGCTGCATAGGCGGTTTCGTGGTTTTCCCCATGTGTAATGTGAATACGAGCCAGTTTCCCTTAAAACGCTAGGCAGGTAGCACTCGTGTGCTTTGCCGTAATTAAATAAAGGAAACCAAGATTAGTTATCTTAAAATATTCTCTTTAAGTATCGTCGTGATCATCCTCACCTTCCACAAAGTACACAGTATTTTAGAACAGCTTATTTATTGGCAAATGAAATGAAACATTTAGCACTAAATGCTAAGAACTTTCTGACAAAACTATCATCTGCAGTTTGCGAAATTTTCGCACTGATGAGTAAAAATTCGGATACTTTTTTGTTAAGGGAGTGTCAGTCGCCAAATGTGCGCCAAAATGCTAAATGTGATAGCCTATTTATATCACATTACGAATAGCTGTGCAATGATATTGTTGCGAACAAGCGCGAAGAATAAACATCAATCAAGAAGATTTCCTCTCTAGATTTTCAGTTGCTTAATCAGATGAATTGGCAGCTGCCGGAAATAAACACATGAAAATTAATCTTAAGTACAACAGTGTTAATTCTGATACGGGGCACAATGTGCAAAATGGTGATATAAAGTGTTACAAACAAAGTATGAAATCTGGCCTTCTATAGAATACCTAAGCATTTTATAGAATGCCGAAATCCGTCCGGCAATGTATCTTCTATAGAACACCAAATAACCAACCCACAAAGTATAAAATACATCTCCATGTTATGCATGTTACCTTCAAAGTATGAAACGCCGATATTCTATAGATTACTTAGACATTTAATTGAATCCTAGCATTTTTAGGCAAAATATGAAATGTGAGAATTATTGTGTACTTACGTAGGCATTGTACACAAAACCTAGATATTCCATAGAACATGGTACGAAATAAAATTCATGCCTTTCTTATTAGAGAAAATAAACTTTTCATGTAAAAAATAAAAAAAAATTAATATTTTTTCGCTAATATCATACCTGAAATAAAACCATGGATTTAGGCCGTTCTACAAACCCACTAAGTTTATATTGAATTTTCAATATATGAATTAATTTTAATATTTTTCAAGAGCCCTTTTCTAACACACGAAAAAGCCACTGTTATAATAAAGTTTAAGAATTAGATACTAGTTGGAATAACGTACAAATTTAATTTACGTAAGTTAAATTCAACATAATTAAACCAGGTTAAAGAGTAGTCTCCTATATTTTGTTTTAGGAGTAGCGGGCTGCTTGCTATTTTGCTGGACGTGGATTCGAATCTTGATGAAGGTGTGAATGTTTATACTTGTTTATTGCTCCTCTTGAGGGCCGGATATTCGGGAATATTCTCATTGAAAATGTGGCTAATAGGTCTGGCCGTTCCAGACGAATTCTTAACGAACAAGTGTTCGGCCATTGAATATAAACCTAGACGGTAGGATGGTTGCGACGAAAGCTTACTGTTAATATAAAACAATGACGGGCTGTAGCTATACCATCAAACGAAATGGAAGCACTTTGAGGTCTTGGAAAGGCTGTCTGGGCACAGGCAACTCAGTCTTCCAGGCGGAAGCTGAAGCCATACGCCAAGCAACCCTAGTAGCGGGTTTAACTACTCCACCGCACATATACACACCAACAGCCTGTCAGCAATTTACGCAATTTGGAATCCCTTTCACAGGTCACCCATCGTAGGACACATTCAGCAAGCCCTACGATAATGTGAAGGACGCATCCTCTTCATCTTCCGGATTAAAGCACACGCCGGATACCAGGGGAATGAGAAGGCAGATTTACTAGCGAAAGAAGCCGCGAGTAATCTCGATACGAAACAGCTGGCAATAAAGTTGCCAAAATTTTAAACGCTCCGCTCAAGCAATGGCAGGGGGAGTGGAATTCTGTTCTGCAAGGAAGAATGAATGAATGAATCTATGAATTCGTCCACAAAGTCAGCCTTGACAGACAGATTTCCCAGCCACACATCACCATATTTATAACGGGTCACGGTCCATTGCCGGACTATTTTCTAATACGAGGAATAACAAACACCAACATCTGTGCGTGAGGGGCCAGCCAGGTAGCGTACCATTACGTCACCTCCTGCCCATTAACACGAGAGTGGCACATGCCGTTTAACAACACAGATCTAGCTTATGAAAGATTGTTTATTCGCTAACTATCAGTAATTAAAAAACTCAAATGTATTATGGACAAACTGCAGGCATTAGGCCGAGATTTGCGTGAATCGTCTTAACCAGAACTCTATCCTTTCCACATAACCAACCTATCTATCCAACGTATCTGTGTCAATCTGCTATGAATCCAATGGACCTATGGACCTATATTAGCCTTTTGAAAGTTACTCGTACCAAGTGTATCAACTCTATTCATGTAGATATAATCATGTAGGACAACACAAGATAATGGGCCTTCATTAATTGTCACTCATAATTACTCACACTATTAATTGCCATTAACTATTTCATTAACTACCAATGCATCATGAAAAATTGTTGCCTACTATTACTTAAGTTATTAACTATTTAGATCAACGCACTTATGAATCCAACGCACCTACGTTTAAGTGTATCATCCCTTTTCATGTATGAAAAGCTATGTAGGATAACACAGGATTATGTGTTATCATTAATCGCCATCTATCGTATTACTGTACAAGTACCATTTTCTGTACATCATTTCTATTAATGTACCAATGTTTGAATATATCATTTTTACTAATGTGTGTATAGCCATGTAGTTCGTATTATTGTGCAAGTGTCCTTGTCAGAGTATCATTGCTATTAATGTATAATTGTTTACGTATATCATTCTTAGTAGTTTATGTATAGCCATATAGCATGATACACGATTACGTGTTATCATTATTTGTTATCTTCTGCGCTAATGCCCGAGTATTATAATCAGTGTATCACCTATATGTATAAGTTTTTATTGCCTGTTTGCCTATACCTGTGCATGCAAATTATTATTAATTGTATGTTGAAGCATATATGCAAACGCCCTTGTTTGGTCACGTCAAAAACCTCGTATTCAGCATTATCAAATTCTCGATGCAGCCCCCGTGCTTTAGCTAGGTGCGGATACCGGACGACACCCGATTTGTCATACAAAGCCGTCTGGCCCTGCATTCACCTGTCACCTGTTACTATAAAACCAAGAAGCGGTTTCGATTTTCAGGCAAGGCTTGGCTTTCTTTCTGTTTCTTCGCGGATGATTGATATCGTTTCCGGTGTTGCGAAACCTGAATTATATATGAAATGCTTGGAGTAACTGTTTGATTATTGGGTTGATATGGTCGGTTTAGAGACAAGCGATGCTGACTATCATATCGTTGGGCTCAGGTTTCGAATTTCGTTGGAGGTTTGGGTATTTGTATATGTATAGCGTTTGTGTAGCATGGAGACACTTAAAATACCGGTTAGCCTAGAGGTTATACTAGGTGGGAGACTGTAAGACTCGTCGTTGGTGTCTGCTAGAAACATCGCGGCGAAATTATCTCGACGAAAACGTCGCAGAAAAATTAACGCAACGAAAGAAACGTTGCAGAACAGATCACCATAGTGGAAAAAAGAAAAGGAAGGAGAAAACTTCGCAGTTCTGAAACATTGTGGTACCAAATATCGTTGTAGAAAATAAAAAGTAACAAGGCTTCGAATATGAACACATCATCGAACAAAGCATCGTAGTAAAATATCAAGAACCTGCAAATTATCGAATGACAAAAATATCGTATGCATTTCATGCGTCTAAGACTTTTACATTTCTATGAAATATATTTCCCAGTGTAATATTATTCTAAGTTCAACGAAACGTATCTCAAATGACCAGTCACGATTCCAGGGGATTTGGGTCTTCTTTGTAGATGATTATTCATTTTCACTCTGAGCTTTATCTGTCTTCTAAATTAAGGTTATATGATAGAGGTGGAGTTTCTAATTTTTGAAAAACAAAAGCACATATCTTACGATATTATTTTTCCAATGGCGGCCACTTTCCTATAACAGCATTGGTCATTACTAAGGCTAGAAGTGGTGGCCATTTTATTGTGTATTGGACCTAATAGGCGACCACCGTTACCTTCTATGAAGAACTAAAGAAGTTTGCATTTATGCTTTCTCCGGAATTCGAACACTGGCCCTTCGGTATCGCAGGCAGGCTTCCCTACGTCTGCCCCGCTTATTTTACGGTATAATACTGTATCACAAAAAAGGAATATTCATAACTACAAATGCGCATTTTAGGCGGATAAATGTACTTGAATTTGGTCTTCTGTGTTTTGAGAGTTATTGCTTAATAGACATGTCAGTTTTAAATTCCCAAATATATTAGTTAATTTCAGAGATGGTGTTGAGAAGATGGTTCTGTGAAAAAGTTCATTGTAAAATCATGTGAAACTGTAAAGGAGGATTTGCTATACTCAGAATAATACTCGGAAAATTATGTTTCATAAAATTATAAACGTCTTAGATACTTAAAAAGTGTATTTTTGTAATATTTTGTTTATAGTCTGTAGCTGTTTTTTTTTCTACGGCAATGTTTTGAAATTACGAGGTTTTGTTAGTACTTTATTATATTTATTACAATGATGTTTCATATTTGCGATATTTTTGAATTGCGAAGTTTTCGTCTTGCTTCTTTCTTCTAGCTTGGTATTTTGTGCGACGGTATTTTCTCCTTGCTTTACTTTTTCCGCAATGTTTTCGTCTGCGATGTATTCACCGGTAATTACTTCTTCCCCCCGGATGTTCTTGCCACTTTGTTTTCATAAGCAACCGATTCGTCCCCCTTCCCTCTGACGTGCTTTGTATCAAAATTGTTATATTTAAACCTATAAAAATTTAATAAAGTTTTGGGGTTTTCACTTTCTCCTGCCCTGCATGTTTGACCATTGGTGGAAAATGTTATATACAAAATAAAAAACATAATTTGAGTAAACTTCACATATTTATTTTCATTCTGAATGATAATTTCAAATTCTTAACGGTCGTTAAAGGTAATATTTCAGTTAGTATTTCATAGCATAAAATGTATTTCCGTATATCGCCGTAAATGGCTGAAAATATCACCGCTTTTAAATAAATTCATAACCCTCAATTTTTCTCCTCCCACTAGATGTTAAAATATAGGTTATTAATTGCCCTATTATTTGAAGCCAGTAAACTGAAACGGAGTTAATATTACTTATTCTTGAATTTTCCCTAAACCTGTCATCAAATTTTCAAAATTCATTAATAATAGCATTTTGTGGTATGCGGGAAAAAGAGTAATTTTTTTCTTCCGAAAGTTACTTCTGCAATCATATAGAATTCTTTGCTTTTTCATTTGGATACTTTAATGATTATGATTAATGGACATTGGATTGGTAAAAGTTAACTAGTTAAAGAAAGTTTGGAATAATTTCCTATGATTAATTATGAGCGGCGGAGTAAAAAAGAAATATCAGATTCTTAATGTAAACATTTCAAAAGATAGAAACATAAACTACGTAAAAACAGATCGTGTATCCCGCCTCCATTTATCATTATAATCTCATAAGCGGAATTTTGAGGCACCTTTAAAGAATTTTATCACTCCTCAAGGAGCCATTTTTATTTTTCCTTTTCCATTTCTCATTCTTACACGGTTCCGCACTTGGAAAATTTCGCCTTCCATTTATCAAAATCCATTTCGAGATCTTGAAAGCTTCTACAAGAGAAAAGTTGTATCATTAATTATATCGAAGTTGCATTAAATGTATTTGGAAGCTAGAGAATACCGTTGGCCATTTGAAAGGTCACTATTTTAAGAAACACTGAAGCAGGAGTTGGAAAAGCATAGTTATATAAATAAAGAAAAGAATTTTTTTTGAAAAACTGATTCAAATTATGATCACTCCGCCGGTAAAGTGACGCTCATTGCTGTACCAATGGGCCTGGGCTCGAATCCCAGAGAAGACATGGAGGTTTGTATGTGTATAGCCTTTGTGCAGCAAAGCGCTCTTCAAATTACATGGCGAGACGAAAGTACCCTCGAGAGGTTGATGGTAGGGGAGCGCGAGATTTCCGGGAGAATCTTCCTCAAAACTGGGGCGGGACTAGATCTGTGCGGCTAATGGTAAACTCTGGTGTCCTGCCGATTTCTACCTGTAGCTGATTCAAAATATAGGAGATAATATTATAGGAGAATACAGCATAAAATTATGAGAAAAAGAAATATAAAACTTATACAAATGAGCTGTATAGTAGCTAGCCTTTGAACGATCACCTACAATAAGTAAGAAAATTTTAAAATTTTTGTTTGTGATTCTGCTGAAAGCTGAACATATCTAAATTTTAAAATCGCAGGCTGTATTGTATTCGCTGATTCGCTTTTAAAATTTAGCTTCCAAGAGCTATTTTAGCCAATACTTTAGATGTCTTATCTTTCCTGCACTTCTGCTGTTTAGTCGCCCCTATCAGAATATTAAATGAAATGAGTTTTAATCAGCGGCGAACGTCTTAATTTTATGGGGAGGATAGGCAACCTTAGTTTGCTGTGCTGAAACTCGCATGCTACTGCTTACTACGCGTTAGTTCACTCACCGAAATTGAGTTACTAGTCCGTAGAATGGCGTGATAGCATTTTTAAGTTTAAAATGGAATCACCGAGTGAAGCGGTTCTTTTCTAACATGTGAATGTCATTCTTAATTAGCGTCATCTTAATAGAGCATTCCGTTTACTGAATTCATTTTCATGAGTTCAGATCGGAATTGCCTAAATTTCTTTTCTCTGTAGAATTGTTCTTCCGTTTTACTTGTTAAATGTCAGGCCATGCGTAAGATTTATTACCCTACGCTTCAACGCCCCTTTAAATACTTCACGTTCCATCTATTTCTGCCTCTGCGGAGGCGAAAGTGTGTCTCCATTCGCGAAGAAGGCTTAATTTTTCGCTCCTGATACGTAGGGGTACAAGAGATGCTATCTGTTTCAATTAACTTCTGCTGTTCTAAATGCTTAGATTGAAAAAGATAAATCTTTAACAAAGTTTGCTGAAATCAAACAGACGACAAATATATAAAAAATAGCGATTGATGCTGTTGTTCAATATGAAAAGCTACAGGTTCATATAAGATTCAATAACTACAACAATAATTTTTTTGGGGGTTAGTTTAGGTTATTTGATTACGTCAGAGCACTCGAGGACTACTTAAGTGAGAGATACTTTCGCGGAAGATAAGGAAAACTGGCTTTTTTCAAACTGCACAAGGGGAAAACGAAAAAATGCAACCATACAGCCGGCTTCATCTCCTGGTCTCGAGCCTGTGTTAAACTACTAGTATTCACTGGCTTTCACCGCTTGGCCGACTCACTAGCGGCTGAGTGGTAAAGTGATCTCGGGTGAGTAAACACTAGTAGTTCAGTCTGAGGTTCGAATCCCGTGAGCGCCAAAGTAATGAAACCTGATAATAGAATTGCATTCTAAAAAGTATAAGCAATTAGTTTCATGAATATATCTCGATCGCCTATTTTATTATTCGTGATATAAAATTGTAGATGAATTTTGTAAAGAAAATTATTCAATCTCTTATTCCTATTAAACTATATGACAATTTTCTTTCTTCTTTAATTTCATTAATTATTTCACGAGTTTTAATTTTATAAAAACTTTTCATTTATCGATTTTTTCTTTTAACAATATAAAGAGGTTTCCAATGGCTAAAAACTAATATCAGCGGAATATTTTCCTCTCTCCTGATTGGCCCTGATTGGATATTATTCTTTCTAACCGGAAAGATTTTTGAGATCCTTTTTTAGGTTATGTGCCTGTTTATTAAGTTTTCACCCCCTTGCTGTATGCTCAACAGGACTTCGCAATCTTTCAAGAATTTTCACATTAGGATTCCTATATGGAGTTACATCAGAGAACAATTTTGGCGATACTCCAACATAGCGACTAATATCAAGGTATCAGAAATAATGCAATATAGTTTTTAATCTAAATTCCATTACTTTAGGAATAGCCACACCTTCATGGTTTCGTAAACAGTTATCATCAGCTGAAGTTGAAAATACTTTACTCTTCAAATTCATAAAAACGAGTCAGAGAAATTTTCGCAGAATCGGTACGCATTCGAAATTGATCTTTTCACAGCTTCTTTAATGACAGGGAGGTCTTTGTGCTCAAAGAAAATAAAGCCGACAGTTCTAACAAAAATGTGTACTTCCCAGAGCACTTCCGAGTCAATCTTCAACTACTTTCGACACCATCAAGTGGTTCTCGAAGAAATAAAAAATATGGGGTGTAAAAAGGAATGAGACTACCAATTTGTCGAACTTCTGTAACATTTTAGTGACCTCTAAGTGTTGTGCGGAAATTGGTAAGTGTTTCTTAAATTGATCGCTATTACTTCGAAACGCTTTGGAACTGTTGGAGAAGGGTGTTCATTCCCTAAATTAGTTCTGCTTCTTTTGGGGTTGATCTTCGAACTCTGGCCGGCACTTGAGCGAAACATCAAACCAAACATTAAGCTGCTGTCATGAAAAGAGATTTCATATTGGATTTATCAACTGAAGTGCTCTTTAGACTGAGGATCAGATGCAACTATGATACCAGCAACAGACACGGGGAATGTGATGTGGAAAATAGTGTAACGTTTATTTATTTTTAATATATAATTTACTCTTTACGGATCCTTCTTCTTATTTCTATCCATTCTTCTTATTTAACTGACAGGAAAAATGAAAATCAGATTTTGAAAAAACGCTTTTTATTAAAATAAGCTTTTATTTAAAACCCGAAAGTACTTAAGGAACTAAAAGGAAAAATATAATTTATCATAGTTTAATGGATGAAAAAGATTAAATAATTCTCATACAATTCATCTACATTTTTACTAAAAGCATGAAGTGCCCTTGATACAGCTGTAAAGATAGTGGCTTACGCTTTTGGCAACACAATTCGATTATTATATTTTGTTATTTAAGCACTCGTGCATTTACAGAAATATTTTACCTAAAATTTTTGTATTTTAAATTTTCCATTCATAACCCTTATTCTGCACTATCTTTCTATGCCGCAATTTCAAAGACAGTAAACCCTTTTTTAGAAAGGAAAGAGGTATTTTACCCCATTTCTCTTAAACAGTTTTCCAAAGTCTAAGAAGGGTTTTAGGTCGACGATTTGGACAATTCGCTTTATAAAAATCACTGAACGTCCACTGTCCCCGTATCTGGCAAGAAAACAAAATTGTCGAGTAGCAGACTCGAATTTGCACCTTACTCGAATTTTTTAACAGTTTCAGTTAAAAATGTTTTCCAAGGAGGCCTTTTTTATAGCAAAACAAACTCGTGTAAAAATGTGCGAACAGCCTATGTAATTATACGGTTTTCTTTCTTGCTTGTTGCCTTATTTAATCTTACGTAACCTATTAACATTATTGAGCATATTTATTTATTTATTTATTAACTAAATACTATTTTCATTTTAAACTTTGCTTGCTAACTGAATTTAGCTTGTTTATGAATCAACGAATATTTCATAAATTTAAGGTTTTGAATTTTATATTTGAATAGAAGCGAAAATTCTCTAATTAGTACTAAAGATATTCTACATAGTTAAGCAGAAAGTGTTGTTGAGACTGTAAAATAAAGTAATCGACTCTTAACACTGGTGCGGCGTATTTTACAAAAAACTTTTATCGTAAATTACTACGAGATAGCAATCCCAAGTAGCACGGCAAAGTCGCAGTGACGTTGCAAACTCGTCACGGATGATGTTGCAAAAACGTTGCAATATATCGTCTTTATGACGCCCAGATGTCCGCGAAACTGTTTTGCAACTGTTGCAAAGATGTCTTTACTACATCTTTGCAGATGAGACTTGTCGCATATACGTCGTTATTGCGTCTTTCTCAGGTTATATTTCCGTCGTGAAAGCATGGAGTTAAAACGTCGTATCACGACGTCTTAATGACGCTCAAATGTTTGCTGAATTCCACCTTTTTGCAACAGTTGTGAAAACGTCGTTATTATGTCCTTGTGTTACATATTGATTTATGCAGAAAAATAAGTTTATAATTAACGTATTTTTCTTCTTTATTAAAATTTTGTGTTTCTTGTATTTTTCTAAAGTTTAAATATTTCACCATTTCCTGAAAATCAGAAGATAATACAATTCTTTCTCTGCAGAATGCATAGGTATAATTTTAAAGAGGCAAATATTCAAGAGAAATTAATACTTACGAATCTGACACTACATTGCAGGTATTCAGTATAAAAATAACATACTATAAAAGAATGATTTTTTTTGTTTTCCTTAAGAATAACTGCGATACTAGATTAAATACGATTCGCTTTTTAACAAATATACTGCGTTAAAGTAAAACACCAGTAACAAGATATATTAGTTTTCACCAGTTTATTATGCGATAACAATAAAAGTAATGTTACAAAGCGATTACATTATTTAATTATACAAAAAAAATATAAATGCAGAATTCTATCAAAGGTATTAAATCAAATTCTTGCAAAATTATCAATGCCGGCAAAACAAGTTTTCTCAAGAAACATCAAATGAATTTATTGTTTTCATGCACTGCAGTTTGAAACAAAGTGCGTAATTACAATAGAAGAGAAACACTCCAATGTGACAATCAAATTCCCTGAAACAACCTTGTATTTGGCGTACATTTACTAAAAACACTCAATCGATTTCGAAGGCGGCTACAGGTCCCTACTCATCAGAAGAACAAAATATCTAGAAAGGAAAAGAATCCTCAGTAACGGCTTTTTATACCCTCGGGTAGAACCACGCGCGAGGAGGCAACACCATCTATCGGCAAA
The DNA here is from genome assembly GCA_000611955.2 of Stegodyphus mimosarum. Taxonomy (NCBI): domain Eukaryota; kingdom Metazoa; phylum Arthropoda; class Arachnida; order Araneae; family Eresidae; genus Stegodyphus; species Stegodyphus mimosarum. The sequence goes on from KK115406.1 coordinate 47,287, forward strand.
AATAATAATCAAGAATTATGTTAATAGAATTTTAAAAGCGCTAGGATTAGACTTAAAATCGTTCACTAAACATGCTAAATCTTTGTGAATATGAAAAGCCCCAAGAAAATCCAATTCACCAACGGAAGAAGCTTTTTGGATAATTTTTGCAGATCCAAAGTCAAAATTATGATTAAATTTCCAACTGTGATACGCTATTGAAGACTTGTTAATTTCGACCTTTCGGACATAAGATTCATGTTCCTTGATACGAAACTTTAACGCTCTTTTTTTTGACCAATATATCTCAAGCCACACTGACACGATATACTATAAATTCCCCAAGAATTAAAGTCACAAACAGAATCTTTAGAGCCGAACCGTGAATTTTATTGATAGGGGAGAAACTGACGTGAAAATTGAATTTCTGGAGAATCCGTGCAACCTTATAACTAACAGAAGGATAAAATGGAAGCACGACAAGGTCATTAATAGTATTTCTAATAGTGGAATGTCTTCTATGATGGGAATCTGAAAACTTTTTAACAGCTTTATCAATGATCACGGGAGAAAAGAAAATCCTCGGTCAATTAGCAACTGCTTTTAAAAAATTAAGTTCATTGGTAAGCAAGGATTCTGTGGAACAACCTTTGAGCGCGCGAAATACATAATAGTAAAAAGAAGCCATTTTTTGCTTAACAGGTGGCATGACTTAGCATGGGGTGGTAAACAAACTGCAAAGGGTTTATGGTACACAGTAATGCTAAAATCAATTTCATTGCGGATTATAAAAATATCAAGGAAGGGGAAGGAATTGTTGGATTCAATTTCAAGAATGAATTGGATGGCTGGATCAATTGAATTTATAATAGATCAAATCTCGGATAAATATCTTTATTACCATCAAAAAGGGCGAAAGTGTCATCTACATAACGAATCCAGAGACGAAAACCTAGTTTATCAAATAATTTTACCTCAAAATAGTGCATATAAATGTCAGCAAGTACAGGACTGAGAGGATTACCCGTAGCTAATCCTTCAATTTGACGATAATATTCATTTTATAAAACAAAGTGGGTTTGACTCAGAGAAACTTAGTAAGCGAAACCAACTCATCAATTTCAGTATGTGTGAAATGGAATTCCCTAAGCCTAGTTTCAAGACATTTTAGCGCTCCTTCGACTGGAACATTAGTAAACAGTGATTTGACATCAAATGAAACCATAATGGAACGCAGTGGAGAAATATCTTTAAGTTTATCGATGACTTCAGAAGAATTTTTTACAGTGTGAATATTGTTAGCAGGTAAAGGAGAAAATCTGGAAACTAAATATTT
>KK115406.1:48620-78687 GCA_000611955.2 Stegodyphus mimosarum
GGAAACAATTAAAGGAATCCCAGTTTTGTGGACTTTGGGGAGAGCGCAAAGCCTAGCACAGTTAGCAATAGGTGGAATAAATGATTTCTTCAACTGTGTTGGGAGTATGTGAGAAGATTTAATAGTTGTTTTAACTTTTGTGAGGTCCAAAGTTACAGGATCTTTAGGGATCGAGCAGTATGGGCTTTAATTAATCAGTTTAGAGATTCCAGCAACATATGTAGGTTTGTCCATAACAACGATCTGTCCGCCCTTATCAGCTTTAGAAATAATAATATTAGTATCAGAATGAATTTCACGTAAGGTCTCCCTTTCCTTTTTTGGTAAAATTCAAACCCAAAGATTTGTTATTAAAATTAACGTTATGAGTAATTAGGCGTTATGAGTAATTGTATCCTTCTGCATTTCTGAAATTTTGGAGAATTTAAAAGCTTTTTCAATAGGGGCGATGACTTGAGGAACTGAAGGTTTAGACGTCTTTGAAAAGTTGAAGTTATATTTTAATACTTTTAACTGATCCCCCGAAAGATTCTTATTGGAGATATTAACGATGGGGTGAGCGTTTACAGTGGGAAGATTAACTAGATGGGTAGGACTAACCGAATGGTGTGTGAGCTTGAGGAATTTAGAAATAATTGTGCGTAATAAATAAAGTGCGTAATCTTAACAAACAAATATTTGCTAATAGTCTTTTCAGAGTTATAGATAGTCCATAGAGTTAGTTATAGTTATAGTCCATTAGTCCATAGAGTATACACGTGTACACATAGTGTACACACACTGATATAACATGTCAAGTACTACAATAAAACACTGAATATACAATATGCTAATCGGAAAGATGGCTCTGTGGCTACAAATACTTGTTAGAAACTGTTACATTAAAGTTGAAAATTTGTACTCAATACTAGATACTGAAACAAAGCATTTATATGTCATGGTAGTCGCCGAAGAGTTTTACATATATATTTACTATTATACAGCGAACTTACCTGAATACAGTACACAACGCAGTTACTACTTAATAGTACAACACACTGAAGCAATATGTCAATTAAAACACCCAAAATACAAGACACTTATTTAAAAAACACAATTTGGGTATAAAGTAAAATTTATACTAACAATGGAAAGAGATAAAAAAAAGAATTAGGCTTGGATACACAAAATGAATTTGCTGAAATATAAGGCTATAAACTACACAGTGAAAATTATATACATAATATTTTGCGATAATTACATAGCTCTACAGCAAGGAATTGTGCTTTCAAGCCTGCAGTTATACATCACACTGACTTACCATCAGACAACTAAACACTTACTATTATTCCACATGTTACTAAAAAAACATATTATGTAACACATTACTAGAATACTGAACAACACACTGACATAGTACAGCTGATACTACAAATAAAGCACACCATATACAATGCACGTATCATAAAAGTAGACAATTCTGTACATGACGCTGAACTATAACGCTAAAGCTAATGAAAAGGACACTAGACATTGGGAACAATCACAGTGAAAATTAAAAAGATAATATATTGCAGCAGAGCTAGGATGCTGAGTCAATTCAAAACATTAAATCCAATAATACATTTCAATACATATTTACAAAGTTCTACACCCAAGCATGTCTGATTCAAAACTGCTATTATACATTACACTTACTTACCAATATACAACATTAAACTAACTATTATACCCACACTAATAGAGCACAAGTTATACAACACACTTAATGGAATACTGCAGATACACTGAAATAAGATGGAGAATACTACAATATAACAATCAATATACAATGTGCTTATCAGAAAGTTGGCTCTGCGGCTACGAATACTTGTTAAGAACTGTTACATTTTATACAATACTAAACAAAAAGGTTTGCGCCCAATATTTCATAGTACTAGCTGAAGAGCTTTACATATGTATTTACTATTATACAGTAAACTTACTTGAAAACATATCACAACGCACTTACTACTTTACAGTTCAACACACTGAGACAATATGTCAATTGAAACACACAAAGTACAATACGCAAATTAAGTAAACACAATAAAATTTAACTGAAGTACAAATAGACGGACATTGATTGTGGTAATCTGATTAAATTATTACCGTAAAAGCTTCTTTACCACATATTATGAACATAAGTAAACTTTTTTCTTTTAATTTAAAAAATAAAGATATTAATCAAAATCCATGCATTAATAAAAATATAACGATATAATATAAAATGGTTAATTATGCACCATAAAAATGCTAGTTTTTGTTTAATCGCAGCAGTTCATTAAATGCATAAACTCTAACTGAAAACGTTCCACTTGAAAAGTTTAGTATTAATCGAAGACTATGCAACTGTTAAATTTTTAACAATATAAAACTAAATGCTAAATTATTCACAACTAAGAAGTTAAGTTTATCCATTGTAAATATTTATTTAGATTGATCGTAGCAATTGTGTAAATGCACAAACTGCATCTCAAAGTTAGAGCAATGTTTTAAAAAATAAAATTTATGAATGAAAATTTTGACGAAACGTTATTTAATAAGGGCATTTCCTTGTGAAATATTTGAGTTTCAGAAAATTAAAATAAGAAACAAATTAGTTCTTTAGAGTCATCTGAAACGTTCATGACATTTAATATGTTGAGATTTTAATTTTAATTGCTTATTAATATAAATTCAACAATTAATAACTATGGAGAAATCAATTTAGTATTATAACTTCCGAGAAAAAGAATATTTTACAGCCGTTTGAAGTTCGTTAACGGCATTATATTGCCGTTAACGAATATATTCGGAAACATTTGGATAACAAATTCAAGTTAATAAATATATATATATATTAATTTGAAAAAAGTGTCTGCTAAAAACAGTGGATTAGTTATCCATAATGCTGCGCGCAGTATATTTTAAAATTTTATATCAGAAACGAAGAAAGTACTAAAGTTTTGTTTTATTTAAGTATTTTAATTTATTTAAGTATTTTTAATAAAGTAAAAGAATCGCTACAATATGAAGGATTCCAAAATATGTATACTCACGATCACAACCTAGTTATTGAGCTTGAAAAAGGTGCTTTTTCTTTGGCGTATTTTGGTATTTTAAAGAAAATGCTTATCCCTTCAGTTCAGTTGATTAATTTCTCTTTCATGAAAAAATTATAAGCACCTAAAATTGTATAAAAATAAGTACACATGGGAGAATTACTAAATCTAATTTTTTAAATTTTCCTGAAAGGAAAGCAATACTTGTTTCCAATAGAGGTCAGAGAAATGCCGGTCAAAAAAGAATACCAAAAATATATTTAGTCTTAAATTTTGCTGTGATGCAATATCGGTTCTTCGAGTTTGATAATTTTTAAGGCGTTTAAATGCTCATGTTGTGAGCAAATCCTGAAATGTTAAGTCATATTAAACGTACCCTCCGAATTAAAAAAAAATACGTAATATTTTGAAACTGAAATGGATTCGGATTGCTATCAACTTTAAATCAGTAATGTTTCATGAAAGTCTAAGATGTTTTTATTTTTTTCACAGATAAATAAAATCAGCTGTTCAGTTGCAGTGAAACAAATATCAGTTCTTCGAATCAATTACGTAATTTACAGTATTTTAAGAACTGATAACAGATTTAGTGTATGTACATCTACATTCTTTACAATAACTGAATAATAAACAATGTTTGAAATGCTGATAAACAGTGTGAATGTCTCCAGTTTTGAAATCAATAATCTTTCTTCCATAACGTTTCAGATAAGAAGGCGTTTTGTTTTGGAACACAAATGTTATCAGCTAAGTTCGGCATGAATATGAAATGGGGAATTGTTTTAAGCACTTCTTGCACAGAACGAAAACTACTTCCCTGCTTATCTATGTTATTGAAAAATAAATACAGAAGACTTTAAAAAAATGCAGGGTAACTTGAGTAGCTTTAATAAACAGTAAAGAGGTCTTATTAAACTTGTTTATTTAAAAAAATTCTTTTCTAGCGCATTTTATTGAAAATTTTAAAACTAATTATATAAAAAAGTATGTTATAAAGGTACTAATATGAAATAAAAATACCTGATGTGGATACCACTTAACTTCCTTGTACGGCCTACAAAATTATACACATTTTTGGCTGCACTTCTTTAAACTTATTTCTTCGAATTTTATTAGAGATATATTCCTCATTTACTCAGTTCAGTTCTCACTTCGCCGGAAGGCAAAAATATATAAAAACTCGAAACAAATCATTAAAAATTGTAAAATACAGAAAAATTAAAAACACCAGATACAATTGAAAACAGTTAGGAAACAATACTTGCAATTAAAATTGGAAATTATGCGCAAAAACAAGCAATTCGACAAACGCCTGAATGTCAAATTTTCGGGGCGCAAACATTTAAAATTAACTTCTGGCCCCACTGAGCAAAAAGACACTGGAGTTGGTGCACATACTGGCTTAATTCAATACACTACTAAGCGATTCAGATGTAAACAAAAAGCCGCCACATTACTCTTAGCAACTCTAAAACTTTTAAATTGTTTATAAAGCTAAACTATTTCAAGCATATTAACTAAAGGTATTAAAACTTTAATCGAAACATAAGAATAACAAAATTCAATCACTTTTAAAGAAAAAAATGCATAACTTACTAGCATATAAGAATAAAACAAATGAGTCCACCGACCCGGGCAATAGAGTGGGAATATATAATCAATCTATATACGTTTGGAGCGGCCGTTTGCAACGAAAGAGGGAGGTGCACAACTAGATGTTATAACAGTTCCATATACAAATTTCAACGTTCTACGGCTACTCTTTTTTTAGTTGTGCGAGACACATACATATATATGTACGCACATAGAAATGTCACCAAAAAAAATCTGTCCTGAACACATTTTAAATCCATTTTACAATCCATTTCGGTAAAAAAAGGAGTACTTTATTTTTGTACGTACAGATGTCACGCAAAAAAATTGTTAAAAGCGATTCAAGAGTGGCGAGAATGGATATTTTCGTTGAACTATGATACTCAAAATTTAAAACAATGACAGTACTTACTTTGGTTTGTACAAGGAAGTAAAAATCTAAAGCTCTTGGAACATTATTTAAAAGCATTATTAAGACATTAAAACTCATAACAGATTAATAAAGTTTTGCGTGTTTCATTTGGAAGCGAGGTTGAAAATAATCAAAAATATTTCTTGTTTTGTACGTAAGCGGAAGATTTTTGTTGTTTCGCGCTTAAATTCGTCGTCTTCCTAAATTTTTTGGTCTCTCGCATGCACTTCTCTATATATGAGACAAATTGCTCAGACAGTCTTTCCTTGTTCATTTCCAGCATAATAGTATTATTTGATCTTGAGATATTAATCCTTCCGCTTCTTATGAAACTTTTTGTCTTTTTAGATTTTTAGATTATGTTTAATTATGAAAACAGTACGAAATATTGCAGAAAGGATAATATAAAATTAAGCATCCAGCAAAGACAAAATGTTTCTTTTGGGTTTTTGCCACATATTGAGAGGCTGAATTATTTTACGAAGCATGCGGGATAATTGTATAATTATTCGCCATTTGTTCTCATGTTTTAGAAAACAGATTATGATATTTACGAAGAAACACTGAATGGCTCTTAGAACGAATTTTCCCTGTAATTCAAAGCTATTTAATGTATTCAGTATTAACTTAGAATTCATTTTACTTTTCACAGTAAAATTCCTTGATACTCTTACAAAATTGGTGAATATTAAATTGTTAGCTTTTTTAAGTTGCGAATCGTGGTTTATTATTCTATTTATTGTTGCGACAGTTGTATTTAAAAATTTTGAAACCGAATTCTGTATCGGCGGATTTTCTCTTATTACCAATGATTTAACTTTAGAAATAGTAGGAACAGTACATACCTCCTTCGAGCGCTTGTTTGGAGTCTTCATTCCATATAAAAGTAATGGCCGACGGATTTTTCCTTTCCGATTAATAATATTGCTTATTTTGCACTTCGAAATTTTAATACCAGGTATTTCACAATGTTTTTGTGTTATGGAATAGGAATATTTTTCTTCTGAAAGCACAAATACATATTATCCTTATATGCTCACCTTGTTGAAAATTGAGAAGAAAAATAACTAAATTTGAAAGAAGAAACAATTTTGAAGTAGCAAACGATATTCCTTATTTCAAATAATAAGCTGTTTGCAGAAGCGTTTTTCCAAATCATTTGCTTTTTTTTTTAATTCTTTATCAAAATCGTTCTCAAAATGTGTAAACACGCTCTGTATATGTGATATTTTAGGATGTTTAGAAGAGAAGCAACCAATAATTTTTTAGTCATGGCCAAGAAAGTTATACATGTTGCTGGCATAGAGACAGAATGCGATAGTAGAAGTATAGAGCTCGGAGACCAACGTAGCTGTAGATTCAATGTATAATTTTTATTTCTTCATAAAATAATTCTGATTCACATATCATAATGCACGCAGCATGCATCTCGCAAGTTTTGGAAATCAATATCTTACGACAAGAGATGATAGAGAGAAAAAACGCCGACGTGTTATTTTGATATAGACATGCGAGAAAGTGTATGAGGCATTCAGAACAAAGCGTAGGAAAGATGAAGCTTTCCTTTAAATTGAAATTTTTAATCTGATCTTACCTAAACTGCAAGGCTACGGAAAACAGCACAACGCGGATCGATTTTAAAATAACACACATTAGATTTTTATGTTATAAATAGTTACTATTTTAGAACAAAAATGGGAGGTATTCAAATTAAAATGAAGGATAAAAGGGATTGTTGCCAGTTAAAATTAAAAGTTTTAAACAGAATACACTTTAAAAAAAAAATTTATAGAATTTTCAGTCCTTCTTGCTTTAAACACAATTAAGGAAAAACTAAATCGCAAAAATGCCAAAATCAGAAGTAAACGTTTTCTTTAACTGTGTTTAAAGCAAGGAGGACTGAAAATTCTATAAAATGTTTTTAAATTCTGAAATATATATATATATATATACATATATCTTATATCTTTTCTTCAAAGAGATCGAAGAAAAGAAGATATAATGCATACATACTGAGGAAAATCAATCCTAGTGTTTATCCTTTAAAACATACTTCTGTTTCAGCCTTAAAATATACGTGCTCTTCAACCTCATCCTAAATTTTACTTAAACTCACATTTACTCAATAACCGATGGCAGTTCGGGTAACATTTTTGTTTCCCATTGGTGCTGATAGTTTGGCATTCACGTAAAAGCAACAGAAAAGGCGTTTCGGAGTGGCAGGACAGAAAAGACTCGAAATAAATAAAATGGAAGAGGCGGAACATATAATAAGCACCGTTAAGGTGGCTCTACTCCGTCTTCATAGGGGACAGTTACCTATTGCAACTTTTTCTAAGCGTGGGAGAGTTGAACATTTGGGAGGAAGGCAGTTCTAAACGGATATTTGAAAAAGACATTTCAAATTGTCTGAGTGCTCTTCCTTTGTATTTCCTGTCTTAAATTAAGTTTTGATTAACTTCTCAGTGATAAAAAAATTAGAACTTAGCTTGCTTATTTTGTTTGCTAGCTTCGTCTTGAAATGGATGTAATATTTCACAACTGAAGCAGTACATCAACTACGTAAAATCAGATTGTAAGAAATACCTCACAATTTCATTTCTAAATTTAAAGAATAATACATAGAACACGGTTTATTAGTAGTTTAGCCTTTACTAATCTTATGTAAATTTATAGTTCTGAGTTAAATGGATGGACTTTATCATCCTACATAAATAATGTTCTTTTAATTAATGCAGAATAATCAACAAATAGTCATTAAAACGTACAAAAATAATTAGCTGACATCTGATCTGATTGACACTGATCAACATCAAGTGATACTGTTTGTCGAAATACGAAAATTTATAGTGTTTGAAATAGTTCTATTGATTGCAATAACAGTGCAAGTAATTATGAAAGTTACGTTTTGTATACATGATTTAATAATATTAAATATATTATAAATTTTATTAGTTATGTATTATTGAAATGAAATATAAATTAAATTATTAAAATGTCAAATTTTTCCTTTTGATTTTCCGAATTTACTGAGCAAGTACAATTATAATATAGAACATTAATTAAAGAACTTCCGCAAGTTATTCAGTGAATGTCCCGGTAGCATAACGAAATGTAATATCCAAAAGTATGGATTAGTTTGCTTTCTTAGCCTAAAACTGAAAGTTTCCAAGGGCTTTTTGTGGGGAGCATTATTACCTTTGTGAAGAACGTTCTAATAGAAACTGGCTCCTATTCACGTTGGAAGAAATAAAACACGATGAAAGTATTTATTCGTTAGAACTCTCCCGATCAGACTACCAAGTTTTCAATAATTTTATCTGAACACTGGTATGGAGAAAAACGGCAATGCTTCAGCCGTAAATATATTTAATGTTCAAATATTTGTTACAATTTAGAATCCACCCATGATTTACTTCAATTAGAAAATTAATTAGAAATCCAATACTGTTTACTCGATGCTAAATACTAACGGGACTCGTTTTTAATAAAAAAAAGGGACGAAATGCTATAATTAAACTAAAACTGCCTTCAAAGCTTACTGCTATAACTTAAAAGATTAATGCTTAATACTTTTCCAGCAGTGTTGCTGTGACATTTCGGATCTCTTGCTGTTAGTTAAATCCAGAAACAGGTGAGAGTTTGACTCAGGATCATACAGTTTAGTATTTCTGGTTATTAACTAATATCACCATATGGAAAATGTGTCGTATTGCAATTCACCACATTTGCTATTTGTGTCATCTCGAAGACTCTGTTCACCTGAATACTCTACAAATTTGCTTAATTAAATTTAATTAAACATAATTTTTAAGTTAACTTATCAAATAGGTTACTTAACCCCTACTATTATCAGCTGAAGGATAAAGTATTAAAATTCCTTCTCCACGAAAAGGAACGTTTAATATAATTAATAAATTTTAAAGTAAGTTTCTCAGAATCATTCAAAATAAATTTTTTTCTCCCAATAGCGCGCACTAGCCATTCTAGGCGTCGGCCACTGCCCCTAAGGCTCGAAGTGATGGTTACTACTAAGGCTCGAATCTTATTATGGAGGCACTTAATAGTTTGGCCGCCGTTGCATCTTATGAAGGAACGGACAATTTACATCCATGCTTTCTCCGGAATTTGAACCCAGGATCTTCTTTCTATACGGCAGTCAGAGTCACTAATCACTTTCCCTCTGGGCGGCAAATTTAAAAGATAATGATGCGGATTTGATTAACGTTTTCGTTGTTATTCCTTATCATTATTTTAAATACTAGCAGTTTCAAATAATTGTTATAAAACTAGAATATATATATAATGATTTTAATGAAACCAGCTAGTGTCATTTCACGCGTCCAGCTGGTAATTAATAATAATATTAGTGATAAAAAGCTCGTTTATTAATTGTAAATTAGTTTTCTAAATTAATAGATTAAATTTGAAAAAAAGGACTATCTTACGTTTTGCCTAATAGCAGCATATTTTAACTTGATAAAGATATTTTATTTCGGGTAATGCTGAATTTTTTTTAAAATCGCGCAGCTTGTTGAGTAAACTTCAAGCATAAATCTTTATGCTTTGCCGAACGGCAACAAATTTCTTTCATGTGGCTGAATATTTTGAGTAAATTTGAAATACAAATATAAAAATGCTTTATGCTTTGGAGAGTGGCAATGCTTTTATATCCTCGAGTTAGTTAATCAAAACGTAATTGACAATAAAACACAATATGAAATAAATAAAAAGCAAATTCAAAACTCAGACCTCGGCTTACAGGTTCACATGTTCGGTTCGAGAATTACGTGTACTTAAATTTAGGTGTCTGTAGACGCCCAGCAGCGTAGTTAGGGCTTTCGCCGCCATCAATTGCCGCCTCTCTCAAAGCACTCAAAAATTCAGTTCTGTAAAATATCAGAACGATATACACTACCCGACATTAAAAATGCAACACCAAGAAGTAGTAGCCTGAAAATGATGAAACTCGGCAAAGAGAGAGCAACGAACAATAAGTGATCTTTATTTCGAAATGATGTGCGTAATACAGAGCGAGAACACTGTGGGCTCAATAGAATGTAGGACCGACCTGGAGGGCGATACACGAAGCAACATATCTAGGTACTGTACAACATGTACTAGTCAGTGGGACTACCGATGTTGTCCTGAGGAATGGCTTTCCATTCTTTATCAACCATTTGCCACAGTTCCTCTTCTGAACGCGGCAATGTCAGGGTCTGCGAATGGCGCCTAATTACATCCCAAATGTGTTCGATTGGTGAGAGATAAGGAGAGAACGGTGGCCAGGGAAGCATCTGTACACTTTGCAGAACACATTGGTTTTTACGACCAGTCTGTAGTCAGACATTATCCTTCCGCTAAACAGCATTGGGCACTCCTTGAAGTTAGCAGAGTGTCATCGGCCGCAGCACATCATCCACGTACCGTCAGGTCGTCATAGTGCCCTGAATAGGAACTGAAAACCTGTGCAATTGCGTCCAAACCATGATGCCGCGTTGTCGCGCAGTGGGGCTTCCACAGTTGCTGCCGGATTGGACCTGTCTCCATATAGACGTCATACTCTTACGTGACGAAACAGCAGCGTGACTCATCTGAGAACACGACCCTGTGCCATTCTGTCGTCCACATCGCTAGAGCCTGGCACCATTGCAGACGTTGGTGTCTATGATGTGGGGCTACGGTAGTTTTCAACGTCACAAGTGCAGAACACTAGGCATCAATCTACGGGAAATAGTTCTGGTCGATATGGGAATATCTAAGGTGTTTTGAACATACTGCAGAATGGAGGTAGAATTGGCTTGCGTGTGCTCCACCGCTTGTCGGCGGATGCGTCGATCTACGCGTGTCGCACCGGCACTTATCGAACTTACCACATATCCTTGTTCCAACCATCGTCGCCACAATCGGTGCACTGTAGACGCGTCCAAGTGTGTGTCAGCTGAGAGCTGAGATTTGCTGTAGGGACTAAGCTGTCCTTCTCAGTCCGAACACCATGCTCCTCGTAAAATCATGTCTGCTGGAAATGCCTCCGTTGACGACGGCCTGGCATTCTCTGCTATTACACAAGTTCTCTGAGACAAGAACAAATTTTATACAATGATTTCCATAGCAGAAATGAATGGCACGAAACTTGAATATTCCCCAGGTTCTTTCCGTCATATCTTCTTCAGCGTGCTCTGAAGAGCTGCGCATTTACTATCATTCATATAACTCGGTGACATGCGTCTATCCTGAAATTTGCGTAAATTTGCAGCCACTTCTGCTTGATGTTGCATTTTCAATGTCCGGTAGTGTTTAAAGATATAAATAAAACCTCTGTGTAAATTTAGTAAAACTTTTATTTTAGTTCAAATCCCAAGAAGTAACAGAAGACAAAAATCTCTAAAATATTTCTTTCTCATTCAGGAACTCTTTTTTATGTTATTAAAATCATAATTTAACTGTCATTCGTAATCTGCGTTCAGAAGTTTCGGTGGTGTAAAGAAAGAGTAGCAAGAAAGTGAAGCTATTTTTAACTTTTCGAATATTCTATCCAGTGTAAAAGCAATGTTGTCGTCATTTCAGTTTCCTATCCCATTTTGGCATCTCATGATTTTTCACTTACCAGTGATCGAGCAGATAAGATAGCAGAGCACTGGTATTTCGACCTGGGGTCAGATTTCAAGCATTTTTGTCAAGTCTTTTAGCCAAATCTTTTTTATCTGCAAATTCATATGACAGGTTGTTTTTCTGCTCCCATGACCTATATGAATAAGTAACCTTATACTGTGTTTCATAGAAACCCCCAGGACAGGCCGCTCCCTCCACTTCCCCTGTAGGCACTGCCGTTTTCTGCAATGCTAGGAATATACATACATACCTACATGCAGATTCTTCGTATTATGGTATTCTTTCAAAAAACTTGGTAGAAGTCGCCACATTTTCAGAAATCACCAAACTGTGGCAACTATGCGCATAACAATTCTTCCGGTAACGATACCGATAACTGTGAGTAAGCAGTGTTCGCATTTTCTTACATGCTGTTTTGGTTGTGTTAGAACACTAAAGGTAAAGTGTGATATTTTTTATCTTCAGCTGAGTTTTGAAATATGCTCTTGCTAGATTTACCTGCAAACGAAGAAAATTCTGTGAATATTTTTCAGGATTATAATATTTTGCCACAAAGGCGGGAATGTTCAGAATTGCATTTGATGATGTTCTATTTTGGAAAACAACCTTTTTGGAAATGTAGTATGAAAAAGTGTAGCGAACACGTCGGCCTTTGAAGCGGTTATTGGTTCGAGAATAGTCGTCTGCCATTTATTGCAGCAGTCAAATTTAACACTGGAGTAAAAACGAGTGTTAACGAGCGGTTTCCCATTGCTTTGAATCTATTTTTAAAACTATCGCTACGGAACTTCTACTGGAAGAAAAGAAACAAAAAAACCTATTTGTAAGTAGTTGTATAATTTTTTCCGAGATAAATATCGAACAAAAATTAAAATATATACTTAATAGCATGTATGATAGGAAATAAATAACTTTCTCCTATTTGAAATTACCATTCTTTTTCTTCTTCAAAAGTTGCCAAATTGCTCCAAGGTGGTTGCGATAATACTACAGTACCGATTCTTCCTTACTTAATAATAGTGATAAATATGCCGAAGGTACATTTCAATGAGTAGTGACAAAATCTTCCCGACAAGCTTGCTTTACTAAATGATCCAACTGTGAACGTCGTCAGAAATCATTACAACGTACTGTAAAAGTTATTTAAAAAAAAAGTGAGACTTCCAAAATACGATTATGCAGAGTGTAAAAATGAAACTTAAAAATCTTCATGAATAAAGTTAAGCTTTTACACTATAAAAACTCATGCATTCTTCGCTCCAGGTTTCTTTTGTAAAAGAAGTACTAGAAAAGAAAAAAAATCCTCTAAGAAAGTATGTAGCAATGCATCATCTATCTCTAGTTTCTGCAAAGTAGATGGCATCGGTGCTTTGGCACTGGAGTGACATCTCGATGATGGATAGCTTCTGTAGCCAGGAAGATGTGCTTAGGAGAGTGTCAGAACCTAGAAACTATTTTCAACACAATGTCCTCTTGTCAAGAATTTAGTTATACTTATCCCTAAGAGACAAAAGACAAAGTGGGAAGTTTTCTGAAGATGAGTTCCTGAATGATACTCATTCTGGGATTAACAAAGAACTGTCGTTTAGCTGTCTTTTCACGCTGTCTGTGTTTTAACGTATACAAATGAGAATAGGCAATAGCTTAGAAGAATAATTATCTGACAAATATGCATTTCTGAGAAGAGGTGGAACCGTATGTAAGAAAATTCTACCGGTTTCACGACACACCTTGATATGTGTCTCCATACGTTGTTTACATTACATATTCAGTAGTTATCTGAAGAAATGAGTTTATTCTCCTTATTTTAATTCTTTCAAACTATCTTGCTGTTTGCATACTCTGTAATTAAATAAAGAGTAATATATTTTTACATCCTTTTTTAATTTACTTCTTGAAGCATTCTCTGTTATGTACACTGCTATGTTCTCTGCTAGGTCTGCAGTATGTACACTGCGCAAAAAAAAGGGGGGCACAGTTCTATATCTACCGTTCTACAAATTTGATTCTTGCATATTACGAGTAAATAAAGAGCGATTTATTTCAAATTCTTTTTTATTTACCTCTAAAAATGTTAAATATGCACATAGTAGTACAAAAAAGAAGTTAGGCTACCATAAGGTCTAGATCTCGAGGTCAACAGACAAACAAAGTTAGGCTCTTCCTAACGCTGACATAACTTACGGAAGTGGAAAAAACAAGGAGACAAAGAGAGTAGTTGCTTTTCAGCAGATTTTGGAGTCAGTAACGTAACACAGAGCAAGCACTGTAGTATAGCAATCTTGGATGTGGCATATAATATATTTGCAGCCAATCAAAATGTTGATTTTCATTTTGTAGCTCACTGCGAGAAATAATTCGTGTTTGATGTCACCCCGCCTTGCTTTAGAAACAGCAAATGACAGTTTTTAATAATTCTTATTTTATTTTATTTATTTATGCATTAGTTCGTTTGCTTCAGTCAGTAGACTGGTGATAATCCGAAAAGTGTGCTCTAGCCATTCGACTGTAGACACTGGAGCTTTATGAGGTGCTTATATTTAGGTGGCCGAAAATTACAAACCGACGAGCCACATTTTGTTATCCCTGATATTTTTCTCTCAGCATAACTTTACTAAGAAAATTATTAAAACATCTAATAAAGCTTGTTGAAATTGTTAAGCTATTTGTCGAGCTGTACAAATCATATGCAGGAATCGAATCTGAATTTAAACTGAGAGTTTCTTCGTAAATTGCATGGATTACAGTATTGAATAAATTTCAATTGCAGGAAGTGAGTACACATTCTGAAGTGTCTAATTGTCAATAAAAGCGAAAAACTAAGTAAACTATATTTAAGAATTTTGGAAAGAGCTCTCCAGCTAGTTTCCTGAGTTGATATATGCCTTCATGGAAGACGTTTTAAGGGAAATTAAGGGAAACTGGCTTGCATCCATGTTTTTTTGGAGAAAATCGCAAAACATCAATTGCAGCTAGCCCGTTCGCCCGTGATTTGAATACAGTCGAATCACGTTTAGTGATTTTACCGCTCTGTCGCTGGCAGGTGACACAAAACTAAAAGGTGGTAAAGACCTTTGCACTGCAATTAACTATATTATAGTTCCCGTTGGAAGCACTCTATAGTTTCTCATTCTTCCTGCTAGCCAAGTGAACAGACATGGCAAGCGTTGGCACAAGCACAACTTACATTATAGAATTTTATGTTCATTAACTTATTATTTTATTGCCTCTGCTTTTATTTTCATCGGCTCTCATCGGGAAGTAAATTTGTTAACGTATTTAAGAACACATTCCGAGAACTCAGGCTTCTGCTAATGACCCACTTACAAACTTCATTACTAATTTAGTCGAGCTTCTAAACTGAGCCCCCCAGGGGGCCGAGCGATAAAGCAGCTGAACACTGGTAGTTTGATTCGGGGTTAGAATCCCAACGAAAGCTGGCTGCATGGACGTTTTCGTGGCTTTTCCCAAGTGTAACGTGTAGACGAGCCAGATTCCCTTACGTCCTCCGCGAAGATGTTCCTGCCAAAGGCAAATAGCTTTCGAGTGCTTTACCATAACCAAATAAACCATCTAAACTGACTCAATCAACTCTGTTTTGCTAGGCGTTTTCTCTCGCATGAGTCGAGCATCTGAACCAAAACGCACATGCGGAATTGATCTTATGAATTTTTCTATTTGAAAATACATAAGAATTAATTTAACATTTGTGTTCTGCTAAAAGGTTTATTTCTTGGTGTTACTTTGTAGGAAGATTTAAAACAGAACTAAAAGTCTTCTGACTCCCGTTTCTGAGCCAGAATTTCATATTCAGATGGCTAGGTTCCGTATAACACACTTTGGTACTCTCAGCCGCTATGCGGCGATATCTTCGTTCGATATAGCTGTTTAAATATTCATAAAACTAGCACATTTGGGGAACAAGATTGAGCTCAAACGAAAATAAAGTCATCAAAATATAAAAATTAAACTGAGTATCTAAGAGTAATATATTCGTTCTCACTTTTTGAAGAAATATTGCATTCCTCCTTGCTAACTCTTATCTATGAACAGTTATCCCTTTCAGTTAACATCTGTGAGATCCATGATTCGAATTTCTGCGAGTTTACAATTGATTGTTATACCGACTCCAAAAACCTAAAGTCACCGGCGTGGCTCCCGAACAAAGATTAGTGGACGATAACTATCACAGCCTAGATTTGATTAATGGGTTTCATGCTTCTTCGCTGTCGCCTTATGAGATGGAGAGAGTGAAAAGAGTTATAGCATTTCTTCGTGTGTGCTTTTATAGTGTAAGTGGTTAGTGCAATCAGTCTGCAGTTCGAATTTAGGCGCAGCATATTTGACTTCACATATTTTCTGGCTGCAGAAAACTTAAAGTTTTATGACTATATCTGATTCCTGGTAACGTAAATATTCGTATATATTTAATGCCTGAGTAATAATTTTGTTTCTGTGAGGCTATTTTATTAACCAGTTAATTTATGTTTTCGATCTGTGTTGTTACTTCTCCCCTTCCGTTTTCCCGCCAGAATGCAAAGTTGGTTCATATGCATTTAAAGTGAGGTTTTGAGACACTAAGACAGAGCGTGTTTTGCCTCTCGTGGTCACGTTAGTAGTTTTCTATTTTAGATGAGATTTCTTGTCTTCAGCCTTGCATTAGAATTGCCGATAGCTGAGTTCTACACCGGTTAAGTTCTGATCCACTTTGCGTTAAATTTATTGTGTAGCCGTCGAATATGAATATGCGTAGCCTTCAAATAGTGTCTTTAGTGTTTAACCTTCGAATTCAAATAAAGCCTTGGAATGTGTAAGTAACCTTTGGCCTTCGAATTCAAATAAATTAGTAGCCTTTGGCCACTAATTTAAATTAAATTAATATAAATTTCAATTCATTTAAATTCAAATAAACTAAATTTATATTTAAGTTAAAAAAAAACAAAATTTTAATTTAAATTCAAATAAACTAATAGCTTTCGACTAATAGTTTGTTTGAATTTAAATTTTGCATTTGACATACTCTTACTTTACGGTATCTCGCCGCAAGTGGTTGGTTGACTTGTAAGCACAAGGTGTGCCATTTGTTCTTATTCAATTTTAGATAAAGTGTGTTTTACACCTTTCCCAAGTTTCAGTTGTTAATTTAGTCTTAGTGATAATTCGCTGCCAGTCTGTCTAAATTTAATTGCAATGAGTGTTGAAAAGATATCTAAACTTTACAGTGATATGAATTGTGTGATATTTAGAAAGTTTGTTTAAGTTTCTAACCGGCTTCTTTGCTTTCATTGGTGGATAAAATTTTAAAGCTATCTAATAATTTGTTTCGAGAAAGAAAGTTTTCAGAAACATATATCTGCATTCTTTCTTTCGAAACCTTTTTTTTTTACAACCGAGTACTATTATTCAATTCAAGGAACTAGAAACTAAACTAAACGAAACAAACCATCGACCTATGGAGAAACACTATTTGCATAATTAGTTTTAGAAACTGATCTTCCTTTTTCTTTCAAGTTCTCTTGACAGAAACAAATGGTGTAGTTTTTGCCGTGTGTTTGGAGGAAAAAAAAAGATTACAAATGAAAGTAACAAAAAGTAAAATGTCCTTAGATTTGTTAGAAGAAAACTGTTAGAAGAAACACCATTTCTCTAGTGTGGAAACATAAAACTCCCCTTAGTGACTGTAACAGCAGCAAATTTAATTTAATTTCTTCTCGGCAGGAATGTATTAGCATTCTGTATCTTGCCGCGTGTCATAACAACTAGAGGTAGTTGAAATTAATTGAGTCGAAGTTAAGGAAAGCTTCGTAAGATAAAGCGATTTTGTCTATGAAATATTAATAAAGATTAATTCTGTTTCTAAAAGTACGAATCCTGTA
Organism: Stegodyphus mimosarum; assembly: GCA_000611955.2. NCBI lineage: Eukaryota > Metazoa > Arthropoda > Arachnida > Araneae > Eresidae > Stegodyphus > Stegodyphus mimosarum. Next base: position 66,176 of record KK115406.1, read on the forward strand.
TTAGTAATCTAATTTGCATTTGATGTCAAGATAAAGTTGGTAAAAAATACTTAAGATAGTTTATATCTTTAATATAATCAAAATAAATAAGTTTATCCGTTACGGAGGAAGTAATGAAAGTTTCTGGTGGAGTCAGAATCACGCGAGAAAAAGATGCTGAAAATAAAGCTCAATTTATCATTGACTATATCCATTTAATTTAATATGTACGTTCCTTATCAAAGACGTGAAATATTATAATAAAAGGAATAAAAAATGATTTCTCTTAGAAGAAAGTTGGCTCCACTAAATCAGTTTATATTATTTTACTTCTGCGTATTTCATTAGAACTTTTTAAAGTAATATCGAGAAGTTTCCAAGAAACTTTAGCTGCGTTTATTAAAGCCTTTTGAAGGCAATAGAATATATGTAAGGTAGACTGCAAATTTCAGCTTATTATTTGAGAGAAGTCAAATTTTGAATTGAAGTAAATTCAGTATTTAATTTTGTGATTGCTTATACTCTGCTGTCGCCACGTTTTTCCAACATATTCTCTTCATAAGGTTGGTTCGGTTTGGTTTGGTTAATGTGATTATGGAAAGCTTCGAGGGCTTGATTCAGCTACCTGCCTAAGGGGAAGGATGCCTTCGTGGAGAAATTTCTAAGGGAAACTGGCTCGTATACACGTTACACATGAGGAAAACCACGAAAACGCCCGTGTTTTGGGCTAGCGGTTAATAACCACTATCTAATCCGGAGCAACCTGCTTAGAAATACATATGTGTTATCTACAATACTTTAATCTGAGTGCTATCCGCTTGTTCCGGAATAGATGTAAACTGTAACGAGGATATATTATATCCAGGATACATATAAATTATATAATCTTTCTGTGTCAGATAGATATGTCTTCAGTGACTGTATTCTTTCTATATTGGACAGATACGATATATTAGACAGACTCAACGACTCTTTCAAGAGAAATATCTGCACAAAAGCACGCTTGCTATGGAGATATCTACTTAAATATCATTCTTCATAAATATATACTTATTCAAAAACTTAATTAAAAAAAGTTGATGTGGACACCACATGACTTCCTTGTACGACCTGTTAAATGATAAATTGCTGTACGCCATTTAAACTTATTTTCTTGATTTCGAGCTATATTTTTTATTCAACCAGCTCAGTTCTCACCTCGCGACAAGGCAAAACTACATAAAATTTAAAACATCCTCATTAAAAACTGTAAAACAAAGGAAAACCTTAAACATCAAATACAGTTCAAAACGATTAAAAAACAATTTTTACAATTTAAATTAAAGTTTCTGCGCAAAAACAAGCAGTTCGGCCAATGGTCAGAAAGATAAAACTTTTACTGCACAAAATTGAAAATTAGCTTTTAATACCACTGTGCAAAAAGACACCAAAGTTGGCGCACCAACTGATTTAAATCACTGTTCTCCTAAGAGTTTCAAATGTAAACAAATGGCTGCCTCGTTAAGCTTAGGGCCACTTGAAATTTTGAGTTGTTGGTAATTATACAAATATTGCGTGCAGATTAACTAAAGCATAAAAACCGTAACGGGAACATAAGAACAACATAAATCAATTTTAAAGCAAGAAATGCAAAATTTTACCAAGATTTAAGAATTCAGGAAGACTGGCGGCAAGTAGCGCTTCTGACTCCGTATAATGATTAGTACATTCGTGAAGTTGTGTAATACTTACTGCATTTTGAACTAAAAACATATTTATTACAATTACGAGAAGCTCTTTACTATTAATATATTTAATTCATGGATAGCATAGAAGTATAGTATTGAAGTGAAGTATAGTCCTCGTGACGTGAGGATCCTGGTAACGAGGGGGTCTCTAGTCGAGAGAGCAAGAGCATTTTGCCGTGTTGTTCCGATGGCAAAAATCGGCAGATTGAATTAAGCACGCCTCCTTAATTTTTCAGTGTATTTTATATCATCCGATTCCTTATATCTGGTACAATATCAGAGTAAAAACAACATCATTGGTTCGTCAGCCCTCTTGAAATCGAGAGGCTTTGACGACACTGCCAATGCAGAACGCTAAAATCTCTTAACACTGATTGTAAAGTTGTGTCTGTCGTACTGTCAACTGGAATGAATTATTTCGTCTGCAATGTCAGAGCCATGTCGTGAGGACACGTCGTAAAAGCTTGGAAACAGTGACTTGCGGTGACCGCGTACACAATTTTCTCATCTCTGTGTGGTCCGCCGCAAAAAAAAGGCACAGAGATTATCGAGCTGGGTAAGAGAGGGGGTCTATGTATGTTTGGCGCTATCAATTGCAGCAAAAAAGGGCATGCATAACTACATGTTATAGAAGTCCCACATACAAAATTTCAACGTTCTTTGGCTAATCGTTTTTGAGTTGTGTGAGATACATACATACATACGTACGTACGTACAGACGTCACGAAAAAATACCTTCCGAATCCATTTTAAAACCATTTTACAATCCGTTTTGAGAAAAAAGTCCTTTATTCTGTCCGTACGTAGAGATGTCACGCAAAAACAAAATCGTTCAAATGAATAAAAAAGAACGATAAAAATGGGATATTTTCCCTGGAATATCATGATCGAAATCTTTGGCGATTACAATACTTCCTTCACTTCGTATAAGGAGATGAGAAAACGTCTTCTCAAAAAGTAAAATGAAGAATTACTAAATGGCTATTTTATAGCAAAAAGTGTATTAATCACTTCGTGCATAATACTATCTTTCTTAGCGCTAATACACGAATGCATTACCACTAATTACGTAATAATAACATTAATTATACAAATATGCCATCAATAGTATTATGATTGAAATAATAATTTTACGTGAGGTAAGCTATAATGTTAATTAAACTTGTGAAGATTCCGCTGCAAGTGATTGCAACACTTTCTTTTATATATTAAATGAATTTAAAAGCGGCACACATGAATAAATTTTAAAAATAAAGTAATATAAGAAACCTTGTTTTTTGTTGCGCAGCAAAACAGATCATTGGTAAACGAAAACTAGAAAAAATTCATTTGAAAAAAAAATGAAATTATGTAATTAGTGATAATACGCTGCTCGACATTGAAAATGCAACACCAAGAAGGAGTGGTCAGAAATTCAAGCAAATTTTAGAGTAGACGCACGTCACTGAGTTATGCCAATGATGTGAAATGCGCAGATCTCCGACGCACGTGAAGTCAGATATAAGGGAAGGAACGTGCAGAATGGGCAATATTCGCGTCGTTATTTCTGTCAGACGAATTATCGAAGAAAGTTGGTTTTTGTCCCGGAGGATACGTGTAATAGGAGAAAATGTCAGGCCGCCGTCAACGAAGGTACTTCCAGCAGATAGACGATTTTACGACGGGTATGGTGATCGGACTAAGAAGGGTGGGTTGGATCTTACGTCAAATCGCAGCTGATACCCACATGGATGAGAGCACGGTGCATCGGCTATGGCGAACATGGTTGGAACAATGGAGTTTTGGAAGAATTAGGGGTGCAGGTGCAGCCAGAGTGACGTCAGCACGCGTGGATCGACGCATCCACCGACAAGCTCTGTCGGTCCCGCAAGTCACTTGTACTGCGATTCTGCAGCATGTGCAAGATACCATAAATGTTCCCATGTCGACGAGAACCATTTCCCGTCGGTTGTTTGAACGTGGCCTGCACTCACGGCGTCCGTTTAGAAGACTGTCGTTGACCCCACAGCATAGACGCCAACGTTTAGAATGGTGCCGGACTAGAGCGATGTGGATGACAGAATGGCGAAACGTCGTGTTCTCAGATGAGTCACGCTTCTGTTTATCCAATGAGATTCGCCGCATACGTGTGTAGCGTCGACGTGGAGACAGATCTAATTCGGCAGTAATTGTGAAACACCCCACCGTGCGACAACGTGGCATAATGGTTTGGAGGCGCTATTGCCTACGATTCCAGGTCACTTCTAGTTCGTATTCAGGGCACTATGACGGCTCAACGATACTTGGATAATGTATTGCGGCCGGTGACAATCCTCTACCTTCAGGGGCTGCCTAATGCAATTTTTCTGCAGGATAACGCCCGACCACACAGTGCTCGGCTCTGCCAACATGATTTGCAAGTTATACAGATGATTCCCTGGCCACCGTACTCTTCTGACCTGTCACCAATCGAACATGTGTGGGATGTGATTAGACGCCGTTTGCAGACTCTGCCCCTGCCTCGTTCAGAAGACGAACTGTGGCAAATAGTTGAAAGGGAATGGAGAGTCATCCCTCAGGACACCATCTGCACTCTTTTTGACTCTATTCCTAGACGTGTTTCTTCGTGCATCGCTGTCCGCGGTGGTCCTACATCCTACTGAGCCGACGCCGTTCTCGCTTTTTATTCTGACTATCATTTTGAAATTAAGATCACTTATTGCTGCTTGCTATTATTCTGACTATCATTTTGAAATTAAGATCGCTTATTGCTGCTTTCTGTCTCTGTCTGTTTTTCAAATTTCTTCACTTTCTGACAACTCCTTCTTGGTGTTGCATTTTCAATGTCGAGCAGTGTATGTTCGTTGCTATAACGCTGAATTTTAAAGCAACAAATACCTAATTCGAGTTCATACTGTTGAATGCTCATTAAGCTGGGGTACGTAGATGACCATCCAACGAATTACAAGATACTTAAGTTTTGATACAGTAGTCTTGATAACAATCTTAGAATAATAATTATTATAGACATAGTTGTTGTTCATAGCTTTACTTAGATTTATATCTTGGGAAATTTTGTGACATCATAAGCATGTGAATATGTGCCCCATTCACTTCCACTTTGGAAAAAGAATATGATTTCTTTAAAATAAATTTAAAGAAATTACAAAATTAATGTAAGTAAAACACAGTAAGCGTTCATTATCTTCGATTTAATGAATTCAATTATTCAGTAGTAAGAAGAAAGAGAAATAAAAAAGGAAGTTATTTTTTATTTAAAAATTAACTTAAAGTATGATTAGAACCACCAAATGTTACACGTTTTTTGTATTTCAGTGTCTCTCTCTCTCTCTTAGGTAGCATCTACTAAGTGTCAAAACTCTACGTTTAAACTTTAACTAATTATCGCTATGTTTAGATAAACAAAAAACTTAAGAAAGGTGTAAAAAAGTCTTTTATTAAGACCTCAATATAGTTGTATTCGCAGCCAGAATTATGGCCTACCTCAAGAATAAGGAATTTAAAATTAATCTAAGTTAAACCATAAGATATCCCAAAGGCTACAAAGAAATGATTAATGCGCAAGTTGGCTTAAACCTAGACCGGCGGGAAAAGCACTATTGACAAGAATAAAGGAACACCGAAGACAGACTGTTATCAACTGGTAACATGGCGTTCAGCTGGCAGAACACGCTCTGTCTAAGCTCCTTTAAACCTTCCTTTAAATACTATCTCTTTCTACCTCATTTAAATATGCGCGACCTAAAATTTGCATTCTGGCAGGGAAATGGAAAGGGAGAATTGACAGTATAGATGTTGAACATAGAATAACTGGTTAATTTAAATAAATAAATGCTTTATATCGTTTAGCCAACTGAAATCCTGACAACGGCGACGCTAAATATTTCTTTAAAAATGATACAGAATAGCCAATATACTGAGTATTACGGGAGAGAAATTGGTTAATGACATCCAGCAGTTAGGAACGATAATAGTATTGTTCGAGCAAAGCATTGGTTTCAGAGGGATGCAGGTGCTTTTGATGAGCACGCTGTTTGAAAATGACGTTTTAACTGCAGAATTCTTCGCCAAGAGAATGGTGATGCCCGTTATATGCTTTCTGGCTGTACGCAGCAAGTTTATAGAGAACTCCTCGCCCTGTATGGATAAAATTGCATTTTACGAAAAACTGTTCTTAAGTGGAACATACATTAGGTTGTGAAAATCCATTACACGATGTAAGAACCATTTAGTCATTGCACCCAAATTAAGAAAGGTAGTGAATCAATGCGTGACGATGGATCTTAGGGTGATTATACATTTCCTAGAACAGAAATTCATGCCATAATGAGGATAGTACATGCACATGGAAATTGAGGTTCACGAAAGTAGCAAATCTGTTGGTGAAAGCTCAAAAATATCTTCGAAATGGTTTTGCAATGTTTTTTTTATCAGACTGGAGCAGTCTTTCTCAGTAAATTGTGATGAAAGGACGCATGACCACCTGTTTTTGATTACTAACGAATTTCGCAGTTGAAACGCCTTTTTAAGGCAACACATTCTTCCACCATTCTTGCCACAGTAATATTGTGTATGGTCCATGACACTGCTTGTTTTCATGAACTTGTTTCTCTTCCGCGTTACTCGTTAAAATCAAGGCTACATTTTAAAATGTATGGTTATTCTGTATTCTTGTTCTTTGAAACTTTTACAGTTCTCAAGCCTCTTAATCTGACCAAACCAAACAGAATGATTACCATACTTTTCAAAATGCGGAACGAATAATGAACATTTACTTAAAAAAGTTGAAAATGATGGGGATGTTTTCGCTTGCTAACTATTCTTCTTTAAACTTCTCTTTTTACCACTGAGCATTCAACTGCGTCTATTAAGATGCAAATTTATACCGCATTTTAGGAATATGTAGCGGTGTCGAAGAAGCATTTAGCGGTTCAAAGATAGAATATTTCCGAATAGTTATGAGAAATAAAACAGGCGTTTTTTCCTAAACCACGACTGAACTCATAAAATATCAGGTTTATGGGCCATTCGTACTATATATGTCAAACCTGTAACATATATTGTACAAATATAATTTATAGGGGAGGACTTTCTTAAATTTTAAATATTTTTAAGTTTTAAGGAGCTTTTTTTATGCTAATATTTATGATTGTAATTTCAAATGACTCATCACATTTCAGACACAATTTGTGCGCACTTTATAAACAATACAGAAAAAAAAGTCTGCTAATAATTTACAAACATTTAAAAAAAGCGTTTTGTAACTGTTTATAAATATTTATAGGAATTTTACGTTCTTTAAACTTTTTATCTCTATAAATAGTTGAAGAAAATATGCAAGATTTTATAAAACGTTTAGAAGCAATGTTTATAAATTTTACTATCACGAATGTTTATAAATTTTAGCAAAGTTTGTAAGTAAAAGCAATGCTTGTAAATTTTACAGTTTTCATAAGCGCATCTAGATGTGCTTTTAAAAGTCTAAACTGTTAGTTAGATGTATTTTAGCGTTTGAGTACTTAAAAAGTATTTAAACATTTGTATTTACATGAAGCTGAAATAAAATGTTAAACTATTTACAAATAGTTAGAAATAAGTTTCCGTAAACCTTTTAGGAATAAGTTAGTATCATTTTTGAACGAATTATAAGTATTATTTGAGCATTCAGAAAGAACGTTTACATACTAAAAGTTACAGAGTGTTAAAAAAGATATCTATGCTTTAATTATGAATAACTTTGAAACACTTTTCTCAAGTGTGGGCTTGCAAATTATTGATATAATATTTGAAACGCTTACATTTGAAAACAATATTCTGCAGTTCTTAGCATGTTATTCACATTACTGAGCATATTATTTGGAGCGCATAAAAAACAAGTTCACTTTCTGAATACATTTATAAATTATATTTAAATAAAAATAAAACATAAATTATAATTAAAAATAAGGCATTTGAAATCATGACGTTACAAATTATAATTAAATAAAAATGATGCATGTAATTTATAAACTGTCTTATTTCAGAAATCAATAATTGCAAAATTCTTGATTTTTAAATGCATATTCTGTGTAGATTGCTTAAAACATGAATTCGGAATAAGTTATTTCATAAACGTTCAGTTTTATTTTATCTGTCTAATTTCGTCACTATAGCTCGTTCATCACTGCATTTGACGTCACTAGTTTTAATATTATTTATATGAATAATTATAAATTATATTTAAACGAAAATAAAACATTATAAATTGCATTATACATTACAATAGCTATACAACTTGGTAGTAAAGTTTATCATCTTACGCAATTAAAAATAGTGGCATTAATATATCCCCGTCATTGCAAACACTCTTTACGATCTACTAATGGGTTTGGTTTTTATATGCAATGCAACAGAAGTTTGATTCTCTGGCTCTGAAAGTGTAAAGTTTAAATTAGTAAACATCAGCTAAAAAGAAAACTTGATTTTACGCTTATATCTACAGTCGTTAGTTTTTTTAAATGAAACAGCAGACAGGTACAGATAAAAGTATGGGGGACACCAGCGATGTACTGTGGGTTAACTGGTAGTGCCTTTCCACTCTAATTAACTCTTGAAAAAAAAAGGAAAGCAAGGTGTGGGAAAGGAAAGCAAGGAGGGAAATAAAAAAATGCAAGCTTTATAAAATTTTCAAAGACTGCTTGAAGAAATGGGTAACTGAAGCTTTCCAAATGGTTTAGAGTTTACCTGTTATGGTGGTATATCGTGGAATCCCACCGTAGGCCCCACGTCCGGTATTTAGTAGAAATAATGATTTAGAAACCGTAGACATGACAAATGTGCTGTACCCCCGTGGAATTTGAAGTGTCGAACTTCCTATTGCTAGCTGGGCCTGTTTTCCATTTATACCATGAAGGCTCGCTATAAGGAGGAAAAAAATATCGTACATATACCGCCTCTTAAAAAGCGACTGGGGAGGAGAGAAACGAATCGCCAAATCCTGGTGATGATGAATTATCGCCTACCACCTTTATAACTCGGATGCTATTTGTACAGTAATTAGCTTTCTTAGGAGTCGAAGAATGGCAAAAATCAACGATGCCCTTGCAGGGAGTCGAACTCCGGACTTTCTGACGCTAAACGAACGTACTTCTCAGTTACACCAGAAGGTACTCTGTAAAAAGGGAGACAGTGCTTGACATGTTACGGCTTAACACTTAGCAGCTAACTCGGTGAAAGACGTAAAGAAGTCTCATAAAATGATAAACTCAGGCAGCAGGTACGAGGTATTTTCTAAATGCTACGTTTTTCTAATTGTTGACTCTCTTCTTTCCTACTCCTTCAGGCTGCATACTTTTTTACTGAACGGCGAATGTATTAGGCAATAATAATAAAAAGAAAAGATAAAGTAGCAAAAAATTTATTACCTAATTTAGCTTGTAAGGTTAAATCTAAATAATTATCTAACTACACTTGTTTAGCCTTCTTTGATCCGAAGAAACTAATAAGGAAGAGTCTTCTTAAACTTCAGTGGCATACTCGAGGAAGCTTTTGTCGTGGTTTTTAAGTGAAGTTTCTAAGCTTTTGTCTTGTAGTTTCTTCACTACTGCTTGTGGGATTTCTGTAACTTAAATATTAAAAAAGGACCACTCACTCGAACGTTTAATTAATATATAACTCAGCTTTGGGGAAAAGAGATTCTAACCCTGCACTCTAACAGACGCAAAATTCTCTCACAACTCGATTTGGGGTTGGGAGGGGTGCCTGCTCGGGTTTACACGCTGTGTTGGGTATGTGCCGCGTTACTCTTTTTAAACTATAAAGTTTCCCTCTATTTAAGATCAAAGGAAGTTGAATTCTGAATAAGGAATGGGTGGAGGGAATAGAAAGCACAGAAACATAATTTAGCGTAAAACTAATATCTGAGCTGAAAAAAACCTTACAAAATTGCAACCAAAAACTTGAAAATCTGAAGGTCACAGTAAAATATGGTATAAAATGCCACTGATACAGCCTGAAGTTTTTGAATTCTTTTGTGTGAGATCATGTTAAAGACAGGATTTACAAGTGTATGCATGTTTATTTAAGCAACTAAACTAAGCAAACACGCACCCAATGAAAGATGTAAATGCTGCCTTATTGGAAAACGTAATTGTTGAGTTTAAACGGGGGGGATTTATGTTCCTTAAATCCATAGCAAATAAATACACTGGTGAAATAAATTTAGAGAATTTTCATATTTGATTTACGATCTCCAGAACTGCTGGACAGATTTTAATAAAATTTGGTGTGAACATAGGGTGATATAATACAAACAAAATAAACATTCAACAGTTTTAATAGACACACATGTTCGTGTGCAACACTCATGGGAGTCTGAAGGTCTGAAACAGCGGTTGCAGAAGGCGCAAAAGAAATGGGTTAATAGGGGGTATGAGCCCCTCTTACACCCATAAAAGCCTCGCAGCGTGATGTCATACTGGAAAAAAAAGCAGTTTATCAGTGCCTGTGGTAATTGGTCCCACTCATTCAGCAATGCTGTTTTCAGTTCCTGGATGGTTCTCGGATGGGGGTTGCGGGTTGCAATTGCCCTCCCATAGCGTCCCAGACATGTTCGATCGGGTTGAAGTCTAGAGACCTGGCTGGCCAATCCATCCGGCGAATATCCTCACTCTCGAGAAATTCGTCGACCAGAAGAGTTCTATGGGGCCTTACGTTATCGTCTTGTAAAATAAACTCGGGGCCCGCTGCACCCCGGAAAAGGCGCTCATAGGGGCTCCAAGACCTCATCCCTATACGTCACACAGTCACAGAGCCTCTGTCAAAGACGTGGAGAGGTATGCGGCCATCCAACATGATGCCTGTCCAAACTATTACACCGCCACCGCCATATTGTTGATTTCGAGGACATTGGAATGTAGGTAGCGGGTCCCTGGCTCTCTCCATATGAAAGTACGGCGAGAATCGGTGTTTAGGCTAAAACGGGACTCATCGGTGAACAAGTACGGTCGGCCATTGCTCCGTACTCCAGTCACTATGCTGCCTGTACCATGCTAATCGGTCTCTTCTATTCGTAGACGTGAGCGGGGGCACACAGCTGGTCTTCTGGCAAAAATCCCCTCTTTCATGAAGTCTTTTCTGAACAGTCACCCTTGTTACACGGGTTCCTGTGACTGCATACAGGTCCCGAGAGAGCTGAGAAGCTGTAGCCTCTCTGTTACACCTCGCTAAAATGGACAAATAGCGATCTTTTCTGGCCGTCGCGTCTCTTGAACGACTTTGCCCAGGCTTTCTCTCGATGAATCCAGTATTCTGGAACTGTTTCCATATATTACACATGACGCTGGACTTTAAATTAAACTCTCTGCATATCTGGATTTGCGATTGGCCTGCCTCTAGCCTCCCCACAATTCTAAACTTCATTCTATCATCTAAACGTTGGTGGTTACTCATTTTTACTGTTCCGATATGAATGTAACCGATTGCTGCAAGTTAACACCAAGAAACTCGCCGAGGTGTGCTAGCGAACGGAATTCTTCTTACACTCCACCCTCTTATAAAGCCTGTTTTTCTACTGGCATCGCCTACACACACGTGTACGCTTACATATTTGCCGCACAAGATTTGCATTTTTATCTAGAAGCAGTGGTTTTTCTTTCCGTTCAGTTCTTTTCATGGAATGCGATAAAATATGCAAGTTCTCTTAATTTATTTGGCCAGTGTACTTTTAAACATATACATTAAAATTTAACCAATATCTTAAGTAATTAAATCTGACTATTTAATTGCGTCTTGTTGTTTTGTGAGTAAACTCATTTGATTTTTGTCACTTTTTTTATTTCAAAAGCAGAAAGGCCTGGGCTAAAAGCCCTTAAGCAGCGATAAAGAGGATTCTTTTTCTAACAGCGGACACTAGCCATTATAGACGTTGGCCACTACTGAGGTCAAAAGTGGTGGTTACTTTATTATGGAAGCACTTGATAGGTGGGCCACTGTTGCCGCCGATAAAGGCGGCAGACAATTTACATCCACGCTTTTTCCGAGTATTCGAACCCGGACCCTTCAGTAAGGAAGTCAGAATCACTAACCATTTTTAAGGCAGGACATATGCAAGCAAAAATGAGATACCCTGTATAAAACATAATTGCAAAATTATAAAGATAGGTACACTGCGCAAAAAATAAAATGGGATAGTTCTATATATCCCGTTCTACTGGGCCTATTGACGAAATTCAAACTTCGTTTTTCATATCTCGAAAGCGCGACTTCGGATATATATTAGATTTATATATAGCATTATCCTAACATACATATTTTTATATAAAATCGAACTTTTTCTGAAATAACATACCAATCGTTTTTCATATTTGGATTTTACGACTCAAATTGTGCTAGCTATTAAATTTTGTAATTTTAGGTGAGAAATTTATGGAGAAATTTAAAACTTTATCTTGGCAGATTTTTTACAGAATGTTTTACTAGAATAATTCACTTCTTAATTTGTAGCAACATATTTTCCTTTCTTTCTTTCATTATCCAAAATTAGAGAAAAAAATCATCGTTCATACTTTCAAATAATTTTAACAGAGTGCGTAAACCATATTTTCGTTTTTATCGCTTATAATAAATACGCCAAGTTTCAAACCGCGCCAAAATTTATATTCTCGTATATCTTAGAAAATTTTGAATAAAAAACTCTAATTTTTGTCAGGTATGCTTAGAAATATATCTACTTTAGGATGATGGCAAAGATTCTATAGGTTTGTAATTCAAAATGTTTTTCAAAAAATTTATAAAAATAATTTAATTTAAATTTATAAATTAATAATT
>KK115406.1:78714-96060 GCA_000611955.2 Stegodyphus mimosarum
CTGTATTTAAAAATACAGATTTAAAAAAATGGGCGAATTTTATTTAGATTGAACCTAAATGTCAAGCTGTGAAAGCAGGAATCAAGTAATTGTAATAAAAAAAGAGATATTAATAAATATATACTGAATTCAATTAACATTGAGGAGCCAAAATTTTGGGAGCTAATGTTTTAACAACTACTCGTGTGATTTTTACAAAACTTAACAGTTTGGCATAATTTGAGACGTAGAATCAGAATATGGAAAAAAAAATTGGTATGTCATTTCAGAAAAAGTCCAATTTTGTGTCAAAATACCTACGTTAGAACACTGGTATATATAAATCTAATACATATCCTACGTCGCGCTTTCGAGACACGAAAAACTTATGTTGAATTTCGTCATCAACCCAGTAGAACGGGAGATATAGAACTGTGCCCCCCGTTTTTTGCGCAGTGTCAAATAAAAAGTACAAAAATTTACGAATGGTCAAAAGATATGTCAAGCCTCACATCTGTGTTAATGTCGGCTGCCGAAACTGAAATAGTTAACTTCCTTGTTTCTAGATAATGTCTGGGGGATTGGTAATTATTTCAGATAGTCTGGTTAAGTGCTAAATTAAATAGCGCATGAATTACTCGAAATCATGTCTTGTTGAGAAGTTTTACAGCTGTTCATAATTCACTGACGTGCAGTTGAGAATGTAGATAGTGACATTAACAAATCCAGTTGCTAGGATGTATGTCCTTTTTTTTAAAGGGCATCCCACAATTGTTACCATGGCTTCAGCAATAAAAAATAAAAAAAAATAAATAGAATCACTAGAATGCAATTTTCGTATCCTCCTTGGAGAAGCGACGCAAGAAAGTTCAGCTTCTTTACTAGTTGCTGCATCTGTGTTGATCTATAATAACTGCCATATAGCCAGAAAGGACTATTGTTCAATTTATTCCGGTTGTTATGTGAATGCCGCGAGTCATAAAATTCAGTAGCTCATTTCTATTGTATTTATTGCTTTCACTGCGTCAAAATATTAATTAAATCTCATCATGAAATGCGGTAACAGAATGGGAAGAATTAAGGACGTCTGAAAACTCTAATAAACCTGCAAAACATGCAGATTTCTGCTGAAGTTCGCGCAGTTCTTTAAATTATGAAAACGTAATAGCATGAACATACTCGGTATTATTGTAAGTACTGATTTGTGGACATGGTTAAGAATATTAGAATAACAATTTTTAAGTTTCAATCCCTTACAATAAAAAAAAATATATCCCTGCCATGAAACTTCATGCAGCTTGGACCAATTTATATAAAATGTTTACTGATATAATTTAACATGATTTTAGTAAAAATGGCTGACTGTGATATTTGCATAATCAAGTGTATGTGGAAACATTTGCTTCAAAAGTCTTTTAGCAATCAAATGTTTGGCACGTGTTTTTATTTCCCAATAATATATGTATATTTCTAATGCCTGTCAGATTACGATGCCTCTTAAGTATTGTCCAAGGACCACTCTCGGTAATAATGCCGACATTCGAAAACTAGGCTATGCATTTAAAAGCGTAATCTCTCGTTATTCTTTTTCGTAAACATGAATAATGTCATAGCAATTTCTTGAAAATAAACTCTTTTGTCAAATTTAAATTTCTTTGACCTGAAATGTTAAGATATTTATTTTGTTCATGTACTTTTACAGATGGCTTTGTGGGAGACATAGCATTGAGTCGGTTAGAAAATGAACAGTACGAAAAGGAGTTAGAAGAAGAAGAAAAAGATAAACAAGCTCAGCTTGCGAAGAGTTTAGCAGCAAACACCAAAAATGTCACGGAAACAATCATCAAAAGGAGACATTGGGCAGGAAAGAATGCATCCAGAAAAAAATGGAAGTATGTTAACATTCAGTAATTTTCTGAAATTGATGTGTTCATTCATCGTTTCTGAAATGATCTAAATATACTGAGATTCTAATTTTAAAACGTACTATTTATGTTAAGCATATCTATATTAATGAGCTGTAGTACTATATGTATCTATATTAATGAGCTGTAGTATTATGTGTATCTTTTTTAATGCGGGTACTGCATCTATATCTAATGAGCTGTACTATTTATGTTAATCATATGTATATTAATGAGCTCTTACTGTATGGGTATTTCTCACATTGTGTTCGAAGAACGTTGAAACATAGACAACTAAACGTGTAAAGTACTTAATTAATGTCATTAAATCTGTTATTCCAATTTAAATCTGTACTATAACTTATCCTTACCCTAGCCTTCACCAGGATGCAAATTAGATGGTAGAGTATTAAAAAGCAAGGAGTTGCTTATGGAAGCACCTTTTGCAGCTTTATTCTCTATCGTTTAGCTCTCCGGGTTTAGCGATTTTGTTAGCCGGCGTTAATAGGTGCTATTTAAATTTTGAGCCAACATAAGAAGGCCAATTTATGTAGTCTCCGACTATGATATCTTTAATTTGAAATTTCAGCTTTGGTATTTTAAGTACTCGAAGGTGTCAAGAGTATGTTCATATGCACAAGTTATGTTTTCTGTTCATTTCAAGATTTAATAAAAGGATTATTTTTAAAACTTTCTTAAAACTTTGATGTAATACAGAGAGAGCGATAATACTCTTATCAATCTAATAAGGTTAGAGTGACACTTAATTGGCGCCCAACGCTCTAGAACCATGCCCAGAGACGGTGAAAATTTCACCTTGGCTTTCTAAAGACTCCACGTTTCTGCAACAGTAGGAAGAATATAGAAATGTTTGGGTATATTAGGGAACCATAAGTCAGCTTGTCTTCATCGGTTTAAATTCTCGGGCAATGAGAATATGGTTCATTTCATTTCTTACCTGGCCTTTTTTAAAAAGGCGTCGCATAAGCCTTCTACCAATCATGCGCTCTTAGAAGAGAGAGTTGTTAACCTCCAGAATGATTTTTAAATATTGGATAAATATGAGACAGAATGACATAATGACATCAACGTTAGCCAAAATTCTAATACTGAATTGCTCAACATAATTATTATGAACCTCTTCCTTCCACATGTTATTGACTAGCGCTACATCTGATAAATTCAAACATATATTTATTTTTGATAGTGAGTTATGACAACTTCGAAGTCTTTACAAAACTTCTAAACTTGTAATATCGTTGAGTCTTGAATCTTTAAGAAGGCAGTAATCCCACTAATTATATATTTCCCTCCTTGAGTGTCTAATATTGGGAAACATTCTCGGTGAGGAAGTGACTAAATGACCAACAATCTTTTCAACGGTATTTCTAATGATCCCTTCTACCTCTTGAGGGTCTAATATTGGCCAACATTCTTGGTGCGGAAGTAGCTAAATGACCAATTAGTTTGGCTATTCCTCCTAACGAATTCTTAACGAGCAAATATCTGGCCATTTTATACCAAACCTTAGAACTGTTAGCGGCGAACGCTTACTACTAGCCCAAAACCAAAGGTGTGGATTTGATTCCTACAAAAGACTTGGCTTCCTTTCTCCCTCTTTCGCTTTCTCTCTTCGAGGATATAATCAAGCGATTACTATGGTGGACGCCTCAATTATCGATGGCCGATTCCGATGAATGCTTTGACCATTAGCCTGCTAATAGGTATCGTGGTTAATGATACTGTGTGCTGTACCGTTGAGCTCGGGTTTGAATCCTGGAAAAAACTTGTAGTTTTGAGAATTGATGGGGTTATTGCGGCATGGTTACATTTAAAATGCTAGCTAACCGAATGTCCTCGCGGGAGGTTTGGTAGTAGGGAAAAAGGGACCTCGAAACTCTCTAATGTATTCGCCGGATGATTCTCCTGCAAAACTTGGATGGAGCTGGGAAAATTCATACTGTCACTTATAAGGTTTCTAAGGCGCATGCCAATGATACAAGCAGCTCTGCGTTCCTCGCTGTTACAAAATTCGCGGACGTGATATGATGCACCTGTCAGATATGTGAGATAAGTCCCAATACACAAAGAGAACGCAAAATGAAACTTCCTGTTTACATTTGTTTATCCTTTCTATGACTGAGTCGTAGACTTCTTTAAAATATAATATTTCCATGAAGAGCTAATTATTTTTAAATTACCGTGTTCTTTCTTACACTATGACCTGTGATTTTGTGAGGCGTAGCCTTTTTAAAGTTCTTAGCTTTTTTCTTGCTCTTCCTAGTTTTATGCTGAATTTGATTATTATCATTCTAAAATAACAATATTGTTGCGTGCGTATGGATTCGTAGTGAATTGAATACACAAGTCGATAAAAAGTTAATAAAATTTATTCTTTTCACAAGAATTAAACCAAAATGCAAATATATTTTTTCAGAGATATTCGTACAATATCATAATATCTGAAACGTTAAACAGAACTCAATTCAAAACATAGAAAGTTAATCCAATCTCACAGCGAATTCGGTACAATCAATAACAGCGCTAAGTAAACATACAAACATCGCTTAAAACAACAGCAATTGAGCTGAGGTGTTTAATTCGGCTTTTATAATTTTATATTAATTTTAATTCGGCTTTTATAATTTACATTTTAATTGTTCACGAGAACATTCTGGTAATATCTGTTTTCTCGATTTTCCTGGGTGACAACAGCAATTAAGAGATATTTAAATATTAAATGCACGCGCTCTTGTATTTTTACTTTTCCGACGTAGCTTTCTCTTCAAATTCGTCTGCGTTGCACGGGAAAATAAAACAATTTTAATTACAATTCTAAATAAATAGCTAAATAAATTCAAATCCGTAACAATATTTCAAGTAAAATGATAAGTAGTAGTACCCGAATGAAGAAATTCAGCAAAATGAATGACGCAACTTCTACTCCCTTCCTTTCGAAGTCATAGAAAAAAGAGCTGTTCCTAACTCCGATTCTCTTCTTTTGATCAAATAACTTTCACGTTAAGTACCAAAACTTCTATTGCGTTTACCGTTGCAAAAGTAACGCTTTGAAAACTTGGAATGTCTTTTTTAATGAATCTGCGATAATTGATAAATTTTTCCTTGGTTCTGCTAATTGCTATGTTGAACTTCTTCATTTGATACTTGTAAACTGCACAAAGTCATTTTACTAAAAGGAAATTCACAGCGGTTTGGTCTAACTCATAATACGGTAAATGAAAATGATTAATGAACTTTAAATAGTTTATTGCTGAACTGATATAATTTATTTTGATTAATAATTTTCCAGTAGCAATAGTAATGACGTGCAATGCAGTAAATTCGCGTTTCAAAAATCTCCAATTTAAAATCACATGTTCACAAGAACTATGGCCTTGGTTTAAATAAAATCATGCCCGTTTACAATGGCTTTCACATTTTGGAACCTTCCAAAACCTACAAAGAAGTTTTGCAGTCATATGATGTAGAGAGACGTCAGTATTACTTACATTTTAAATATTTTTCTTTCTATATAATAATGTTGTAGAGCCATTAGGTTATTTGATGCTTTGAAACATGGAAATATAGCAGTGCCCTCGCCGGGACTAGAGCCACCGACCTCTCGAATATGCGCCGAGTTTGCTGACCATTACACCACGAAGGCATGCTAAGAAGGCGGGAGACATACCTTATATATTCCCCCTTTTAAAATGCGTCTGGGCATTAGGCGACCCAATCGCTAAATCCTGGTGGTGGATCATCATTCACCACTTTTTTTCAGTTCGGTAGCCACTGTAGAGATATTAGGTTATTTAGTGCTTAAAGACGTGAAAAATGAGCAGTGCCCTCGCTGGGACTCTAACCTCGGACTTCTTGAATACGCGCCGAGTATGTGCTGACCATAGCACCACGATTTCTCCCGCCTTCTTCGCTTGCCTTCGTGGTGTAATGGTCAGCACGGTGAATGATGGCAATACAACTGGCGCCCGAACTAAAAAGGTGGTGGATGATGATTCTCTACCACCGTGAGTTGGCGATTGGGACCCCTAAATCCCAGTCACCCTTTAAAAGGGAAAGTATATGAGGTATTTCTCCCGCCTTCTTCGCATGCGTTTGTGGTGTAGTGGTCAGCACGCTCGACGAGTAACCGAGAGGTCCCTGGTTCGATTCCCGGCGAAAGCGCTGCTCATTTTTTCATTCCTCTACTTCCAAAAAAAAAATCCTAATGACTCTACAACCTTATAGCGTTGTTGTTAAATTTGAAGGCTTTAATTTTATTTTTTATTCACTTTAATTTGTGCTAATCTAAAGATTGTGTATTCATGCCAGGGATCGACCTACAAAACCGGAGGTCCAGGAAAAACATCCTATGAACAACATTTTTCCTTTAATTTATTTCAGTGTAATAAATTTCACTAAAAACAATTTGGTTATATTCTTATATATTCTTACTATCCCCGATGTATGTCGACAAGCACAGATACGTTATGGTTGAGGTCGAAATGAGAAGTCGAGGAAACAGACAGAGGCTCTTGAAAGCAAGGAATTCTTGTGCAAGTGTCATAACAGTTTAAGATATTTCAATAAGTAAGACTATATAGCGTTAATCACGTTATTAAGTTTATAACTGGTGTTAGTTTTTCTCATTTACAATGTAATGTTGTAGAGACATTAGGTTATTACAAAGCAGGAGACATGAAAAATGAGCAACGCCTTCGCTGGGAATCGAACCACGGACCTCTCGGTTACGCGTCGAGCATGCAGACCACTACACCACGAAGGCATGCGAAGAAGGCGGGAGAAATACCTTACATACTCCCCCTTTTAAAGGGCGACTGGGGTTTTGGGGACCCACTCGCCAGGTGGTGGAGAATCATCATCCACTACCGTTTTTTTTAGTTCGGGCGCCAGTGTAGAGACATTAGGTTATTACAAAACAGGAGACATGAAAAATGAGCAACGCCTTCGCCGGGAATCGAACCACGGACCTCTCGGTTACGCGTCGAGCACGGAGACCATTACACCACGAAGGCATGCGAAGAAGGCGGGAGAAATACCTTACAATGTTTGTTTTAAGTTTAACAGTTTTTTTTACATGTGCAGTTACTTTCTCTTTTTTGGAAACATATATTTTAACAATAAAGTACCATTTAAAAACGTTAACAAAAATATTTTTATTCAACATTCACCATCAGCGCATGGTGAATTTCGACATTTACCGCTGTAAATGCGAAAATAAGGATATTTAATAAATATTTCGAACATACACCAGGCGACTATGTGGATGTTGGCATTCTCCAACTTCCGGTCTTTCACGGTAACATGTAAATTAGTTCTGAAATAAGAAATAATGTATTTTTTTATTCAGAGGTACTTGAACAAGAAAGATATTTCACTTTTCTATATATTTTATGTTCATTCTTTCGGTTTCCTATGTGTTGTGTAAAATTTGACCTTGAACAGCTTTAAAACAGTATCCTTTTTATTTTCCGGAAAATCCTTAGGTAAGGAAAAAAACCTAAAGAATTCCTATTAACTTTATTCTGAATATTAGTTAATAAATTTACGGAGATAGAACCAAAAGAATAAAATGTATATTTTATCAGTTCCATAATCACGTAACTCCTTTAATAGTCAAGAGAGCCCTATATTTGTGTGAAATCATGAGCTTTAAACCTGGTCGTTGTACAACAACAGCGACTGGGTCTTCAGAAAAGCGTTAGTTTACGATTCTGGGATTCGCTAAACGACATCTGTCACTAATGAGGGTACAAGATATCTGGCTTTTGAAGAAAGACTTAAAAACTAAACTGCGAATTTTAAATTTTGTTACTGCTTCTCATTTTACAATTTAAAAGTTAAAATTGGAAATGTTACGTGAAACTAAATATACTGAATATTACAGAGTGATCCAAGGATAGGGGCACTACTCTTGTGTTTATGAGAGATCCTAGTTCTCGGATCGATTATTTATATCAATAAAAATCTATTAGCAGTGGGAATTCTACTTTAGTGTGTGTGCTGTGTGAACGTGAGTTTTTACATATAATCTGCGGGGCCTAATTAAGCTATAGGGCCCTTGTGTTCAGACGAGAGGCTACTCCACACAAACAAAAAAATCCTGGTTTTGGAAAATTTTCTAAGGGATTATCATGGACTATAGGAATTGCAGTGAACCCTGATTTTCAGGAATTTCTCATACTTACACCTTAGCCATTACAATTTGCGTCGTTGAATGCGAAATCTTTTCGCCCATTAAACGGAAGCAACACATGTCTGAATTGATGCACACAAAGTTCATACATAAATCTTGCTAAATTACCTTGTTGCAACTTAACATATAAATCAACTTAATCATTAACGTATAACTATGTTTCACTGCGCTCTACTTTTCGTGTCTTATTCTCTAAGCTACGTGCATTATTTTATGTAAATTCTCAAAGCTTCAGCTTAGGAACGAGAATTAAACAAGCCAGAAATGAGATTAAGACAAGAAAATTCGTAAAATGAATTTTCTGTCTTGGAGGATAATTTATGATTCCAGTGTTTGGCTATTTAACCTGGGGATCATATTAAAGCAGTTTTGTGGGAATTAAAATTATTTCAAACTAAATTACGATACATTATGTTTAATTTGAATATATGTAAGAAAAATATTTTACTAAAGTCACAAGAAGAAAGAATTTTGAATTATATTTTAACGCAAACTAGCTGTAACCCTCTTCTAAGTTTATTAATTATAAACTATTGTTTTTGTAAGTTGTTGTTAAGTTATGCTAAACCATATGAAGATTGTCTGTTTAAGGTTTGGTTTCGTTTACTTGATTATTGCAAAGCATGCTAGGGCTATCTTCCTAAGAGGAGAAATGCCTTCGTGGAGGACTTGTGAAGTCATTAGATTATTTTGAAGCAGGGGGCATGAAAATAGAGCAATGCCCTCGCCGGATCTCGAACCTGGACCCCTCGAATAAGCGCCGAGTTTGCTAACCGTTACAAGACAAAGGCACGCTGGATGAAGAGAGAAAATACCTTATACACTCCCCCTTTTAAAGGGCGAGTTGGGATTAGAGAAAGCAGTCGCCAAATCCTGGTGGTGAAGAATAATCATCCACCACCTTTTTTAGTTCGGGAACCACTGTAGAGACATTAGGTTAGTTTGAAGCAGGAGACATAAAAAAGGAGTAACGCCCTCGCCGGGACTCGAATCTGGACCTCTTGAATACGCGCCGAGTGTGCTAGTCTTTACACCACGAAGGCATGCTGGAAGGCGGGAGGAAATATATACTCTCTATGATAAACGCCGCATGTACACCTTACACACGAGGAAAGCCATGAAAACACACCTGCAGCCAGCGCGTTCGCCGAGATTCTAACCCCGTACCAGACTACTAGTGCTCAGCAATGTCTGGTTAAGGAAAGAGAGGCTTGCGGGGGAACGTTTTAAAGAAAACTGGCTCGTGGTAACTTACAAATAAGGAACATTGCAAAAACACCCAAGTAGCGAACTCGTTAGCCTGGATTCGAACTCACAGCAAACTACCGAAATTTTGGGTTACTTTTAACTAACTAAATCATGGATTTTTTTAAGTGATAATGGGCAAGCCATTATGGCTTTTAGAAATTTCAAATTTATATTAATTTCTGAACGAAAGCTGATTAAATATTTATGTCATTAGGACCTTTGAGAAACATATTCTTGCGTTTTAGTTAGAAAGAAAGCCACTTTGCTCCAGACGTAAATGTATTTTGCAATTTAACTTGAAACTGAAATGTCAAGTCCTACGAATAAGAATGGTAATTTAATTAACTATCCTTTCGGGCCAGTGAAAGTACTTCCTGTTGCACGTTAGAATCAAAAATGGTGTTTACTTGTGTTAAAGAGAAAAGTAATACAAACCGTGAAATAAATACTGTCAGTGCTTTCGTAAGCAAGTTGTAAAGGTTAAAAAGATGCTAAGATATCCCTCTGCGTGATGTTTCGGAAGAAATCAGAGAACCAGCTTTAGGTTTTGAGGGACGAAGAAATATATCATGCTGTAGTTTTTACTTTAGTTGATTATGGCAGAGCATACTAGGTCTATCTGTCTAAAGGGAGGGATGCTTTTGTGGAGTATTTTCTAAGGGAAACTAGCTCGTATGCACATTACACATGGGGAAAACCATAAAAACGACCATGCAACCAGTCCGTTCGCCTGGAATAGAGCCCAGGTTGGAATTACCAGTGTGCAGTAATTTTGCCGCTCTGTCGCTGGTGGGCCCTTTTATGCTGGAGATCTGGTGACATCGAAAAGTTGCAGTAGTTGAGAGTAATGTTGAGGATGACGATGAAGCAGAAACGAAAGGTAGGAATATTAGCCATGATAGAACTTTACGTAAAGTTTTTAATTTTAGAGCAATTGTCTGATGCTTCTCCTACGGATCTTTTTTTTTTATCAGACTGTGGCTTGATTATGCAGTTGTTTCTATTCAAGGAAATATTATTGTAAGTATATTTGCTTCTGAAAAACGTGTGCCTAAGTGTGATCTCTCTCAAAATTGATAAATTTATTGAATATCTACGTCAAACTATTTTCTTTTACGTAATTTTAAATGATTGTCTGAAAAGCTGTAAACCTGTTTGGCGACTTAATCCTTTCTTCCGCGTCATTTGTTTTATCACTTAGCAATTTTTTTATTCGGTTTCAAACTTATTTGATAAAAATGACACCATTACTTCAGTTTAAAAAACCTATTGCATAATATTTTGATGATATTAACAGAACTATTGATCACTATGAGCGATGTAATTTTCGTGTTTTTATGTACGAACGGGCGGGACTTCGGAAATTCGTTAACAATATCCGAATGATAACATTAACTGATGTGAATGTTTTTTTACTGTTACATTTTAATTTTTTCTGTTTTACTGAAGTAGGTAAAATCGCTTTCAATTCTCAATATTGACAGCTGAAGCATAGTTAAATTTCACAAAGAGAAAACATCTGATGTGGAAACTACATGACTTCATTGTACGGCTTAGAAAATTGTACGCATTTTTTCTGCACTTTACTTAAACTTATTTTTCGAATTATTTTAACTTAATTAACTGATCTCTCCAGCAAGTTGAAAAGAATATCAAAAACCACAAACTTTTAAAATTAAACATCCCATGTTCTTTATGTCGTACGGGCGTCAAATTTCTTCTAATTTTACTTTTCATGACGAGTATGATACTTTATTAATAAAGTATTACACTCGTCACGAAAACTATATGAAAATATATAAAATAATCGTCATGAAAAATTTTATGAAAATATATAAAATACTCGTCATGAAAAATTTCATGACGAGTATAATACGTTAAAGCATTATACTCGTCATTAAAATTTTAATTTCGTTACTTATCCAAAATGGAATTATTCTTTTTAAACTTGACATTGTCAAAGCATAAGTATTTTCTTGCATTGTCAAAGCATAAGTATTTCATTTAAAATACTTCTGTATTTTTGCTTCACTTCATTTAAATGTGTTTCTTCAAATTATTCTAACTTAATTAACCCATCCCTCAACGCAAGTTAAAGATGACATCAAGAATTTCAGATTTTAAACTTAAATATCTCAGTCACTTTTTGTCGCACAGGAGTCAAACTTCTTGTAAGTTTATTTTTTATAACGATATAGAAATTTCCGAAATATAAATAGAGGAACCGAGGACCGCACTGAAAGTTAAATTTCGGTTTTTCTCCAAAATTAATTTTCTAATATATGATACTGCCAATTTTCATCATTTAAAACACTTCACACTTCTGTTTTTTTTTTTTTTTTTTTTAAATTCATCTAAAGTTCCCTGGAAGTATTCTAACTTAATTAACGAATTACTTAAGGAAAGTTAAAATTGATATAAAAAACTGCAAATTTTGAAATATCCCTGTCAATTACATCATTTAAAACACTTTTGTAACTGGAAATAGATGACTGCAACCAACGATTGCGAAAATGAAGGCCGGGTGAGCACTTAAGCAAAGAAAGGAGGTATGTATATGTATATGTGTTCGGTGCTGCTAATTGCAATAAAAAAGCGAGGTGCATAACTAGATGTTATAGCAGTTCCATATACAAAATTTCAACATTCTACGATTAATCGTTTTTGAGTTATGCGAGATATATACATACGTACGTGAAACGTCACGAAAGAAATTCCCTACTGAATCCATTTTAAAACCATTTTACAATCCGTTTTGGTAAAAAGGGCTGTTTATTCTGTCCGTACGTGTAGACGTAACGCAAAAAAAATCAGAAATCGTCAAAATGGATATTTTTGTTAAAATATGATACCCGAAGGTTTTCGCGATTACAATGCTTCTTTTATGCTTCGTACGAGAAAGTAAAAAGAATGTAAGAAATTAGACAAATTTCACAATTTGCATAATTTTTCATGGAGTTTGTTTTCCCTATTTTTTTGTTTGTCAGTTTTACAACACCGGTAGTTTCGGTCCGTGATTCGATTCTCGGCGAACGGGCCGGCAGCATTTTCTTTGGTTTTTCCTATGTGTAATGTCTTCCAGTTAGACTTTAAATGCTCGCCACGAAGACATCTCTTTGCTTAGGTAGATAGCCCTCGAATGGTTTGAATAAAAAATTATTATCATCTCATTTTGTCTGAAATTTAAAATAAGTAAGTCGCAAGTCTTAAAGATTCTTCATGATGTTTTTTAGATTCGGAAAGATTCCATCCACTATAAACTGCCTTCGGAAAAGCAGTCATGAATAATTTTGCTATAAAAAGTCTTGTAGTATTTTTTTCATTCAATCTCATTTCAGCATAAATTAAGTATTTACTTTATAGTGGATATTTTATCACAGTATCTTAATTAATTTTAATGCAGACAATTGAAAATGCTGCGTCGTAAAGTGGATAAAAGTTAAGTTTACTTCAAGGTATATATTTATTATTTAGTGCAATGAAGCTATTTTAGAATTCTTGAATGAAAAATCTGTAATTTAATTAAACTTCGCTTAGAAAGAGATTAGCGCAAAATTAAAGTATAACAGCTGGTGACACTACTTTAAATTTTCGTTTGGAGCAGGTGAATATGATTAGGTTTATCTACTCGGTACCCAACCACAAGATCAGGGCAGTCTTCCGTTTCGTAATTAATTGTTTTGAAAATCTTATGTAATTTGCTTTTAGTAATGGCTAAACTTTCGACAAAGTATGCATTTTTCGGAGGGTTAATATTATAAAAGCGGCAGATTTGTTTTGAGAATCGTGGAAAGAGCATTTGGGGAAGAGGATAAAATTCCCTAAAATCGGCGAACCGAAGCGAAAAGTGGTCTCAAACTCATTGGATGTGGACCGAATTCGCACTCTGAAAACAACTGACAGCACAGATTTATTTTTTAAGCAAATGGAAATGTTTTATTGAAAGAATAAAAGTTATTTTAAATACACTTAAAATTTCACTACTAAACATTTAAAAATTTTTCATAAACAAAAATAATAATATGCCAAAAAAATTTCGAATTTACATTCAATTTCTATCCGAAATCTAAAGTTTGGTACTTGCAAAACATTTTTTGTTGGTTACACTTTGTAATGTAAATATACTGACGGCTAAATTTTAAATTTTAAATTAAAAATTTATTTTAAATAATTCTGATAATTTTAATCAATCATTAAATCACTAACTTTAATTTAAACTAAAAATAAACAAATTCTGTAAACTTTCTAATGTTTTATAGAAAACTTTCTAGGGGGAGAAACCTTCACGATTAATAATTACAACTCATCTGTTTCTCTGATTTAGTAAATCTTTCTCCGACTCCTAAATAAAAATACATATTTTTACATGCCTACGGGTTCGCAATAGATTGAATGCACAGGTCCGATAAAAAATTAATAAGTTTTATTCCAATCACAAGAAATATAACAAAACGCTGGATCATTCCTCAAAGATATTCGTACAATATTGCAACATCACGCAATATAATCAGTAGCTATATTTTAAACTACTAAAACATTAAATAAAACGCAATACAAAGCGCAGAGAAAGCTAATCCGATCACAAAATTACAGCCAAGCAAAACAACAACAGCTCGCTTAAACAACTACTAAGCTGAGATGTTTCTCTTCGGCTTTTATAGATCTTTAAATCGGCGGCGCGAGACAATTCTAGCAATTTCTGGAAAGTAAAAACTGTATAAATACGGTTACGATTAACATACTAGTCAATTACATTTATTCAAATTAAATATCAATTACAGAGATAAATTTTATTCAATGTTAAATGCACATGCTCTTGTATTTTTACTTTTCCGGCGTAGTTTTCTCTTAAAATATGTCACGCGCTGCATTGCGCTAGGAAATAAAACACTTTTAATTATAACTCTACTAAAAATATCTAACTAGGAATTCGTAACAATATTTTCGTAAGCAAATAATTATAAGCTTCTTTATTTCATACTACAGCGTGACGCTCGATGTCATTGCCATTCTGATAAAGTTTGCAGCTTTGGAGAGAAGTTACAAGGAATTATTTTTATCACGGATTATAGGTGTTCATCGTTCAACCTGGTTCATTTCTTATTAATTTTCAACAATGTAAAAAACTGCTCACATAAAAATGTATTAAAAAAGTGTAACTGAAGCAAAAATTCCTAACCGAATGTATTTATTTTTTGGACTAGTAGGAATAAAATTTAATAAACTCTCTATCTTGAAGTCTTTAAATGAGATTTATACCACATCGTACGTAAATCAACGCCTCTTATTGATTTGCTATTCAGGCTTTTTTTTAATGGTAATGAAAATAATGGAAAATCGGAATTCAAATATATAAAATCTTGAAATCTGTGCGACCTCTATTTGCAAAAAATACTGAATCGAAATGCATTTGTGGGCTACATAAAGTTGTTTTAAAGGTCATATACAACCCACATACCGCCAGTTTGCAGCAACGATTAAATCTGCATGGAATTAAATCAACTCTTCAACGCTAAATGGAATTATATTAAGTATCAGTGCTTAATGGAATTAAATCTATCATTTCTTACCAGAGTCACACTTTAAATTACGATAGAAAGTAATCTAAGATCCCTTTCTTTGCTAATTTGTAAATTAAATTTTATTTAACTGGATATGATTTATATTAATTTTAGTAGCAACGAAAAACAGGGAAATCTGGAAAGTGCGAAAAGAATCTCAAGAAGAGGTAGTACTATGAGAATGCGAACTGGATTTCATTGTTTAAAATATCATCTGTATTTCTTTACCTTCTGTTATGCCTTCTATATAACTTCTCTGTCTGTTTCATTATAACATCCTATGTAACTCAAGAGAACTGTATAGGATTATCTTTCATCTCTTCAAAACACTATGTGAATGACGAAATGAATAATTTTCAGAAATTAAATGATTCTTAAGAAGGAAGTAACAAAATTAATATTTAAATTCAAAATGGCATAATAAATGGAGTTTTCACTTTAAGCAGTGTCGAAATAAATGAAGATAGTTATTCAGATAAGTAACTCAGATTAACTTAACAAAAAGCAACATCGTAATCAAAAAGATGTATCATCGACACGATGGCTTAAAGAGTGACTATTATGCGCAACAGACGGAATCTTTGTAAATAACAACAAGGAAAATATTTTCGGAGGATATTATTAAGACACATCCTTGAAGAAACGAAAAAGTTTGAATATTTCTGCAAACATGACCTGAAAGGAAATAAAACATTAGTGTAAATTAGATTAAGTCATTAAAAATAAGAAAACGTATTTAAATTTGTTCAGCAATTATTTGATAGCGAAATGCCTAATCTCAACAATTTCTGACATACTACTTCAAAAATGTTACAGAAGCATCTGTTTTATTTTCCCTCAGTATGTTACATTTTATCAGGCTTTGAATGGATGATAAGAAAATGAAGAGAAGAAATGCGTATTCTGCTGTCGCCCGGCTAGCTCAGTCGGTAGAGCACGAGACCTATTAATCTCGGGGTCGTGGGTTCGAGCCCCACGTTGGGCGAGTTTTTTTTTTCCCCTGACTATCTGTAGCAAAAAGAAAATACAGAAATATACTCACTGAAACCTGTAGTTATCTGGAAAGAATAATAATATATTTGCCAAAATTAATTCATGTTTTAAAATTAATTTTACTTGCATATTTGATTCCCCGATATAGATGCTATAACATTTTTTATGTTAATACAGTAACATTAGAAAGCTGATTTGTGTGTCACCGGAAATCGAGCTGAATAGGTTCGAGTTAGGTTAAATCAACTGAGTAAGACAACGCACTCGAGAGTTAGCTGCTTTTGAGGGGAAGAGAAACTGTAACGTGGTTTTAACCACAGTAACATGAAAACAACAGTGCCAAGGCATTCGCCGGGATATGATCTGTGATTGAAGTTGGGTAGGGATAATATCTGTTCTATTGATGGGCCTCGAATGAAAGTAAACTGCCATGCTTCGGTACTTTGATTCTTTAGCTTTCAGAGAACTTCTGTGTGAGTAGTATTCTGTTACGGATAATCTGGATATTCCATTAAGTATTCTTTTTATTTCCTTGTATGTAGTAAAACGGAAGTATTGTAATCGCAAAAAATTTCGGGTATCATATTTCAACAAAAATATCCATTCCGACCGCTATCGAATGCAATTTAACGATGTTTTTGCTTGACATTTGTACGTAAGAACAGAATAAAGAACTGCTTCCCCCCCTCCAAAAAAATTATAAAACTGATTTAAAATGGATTCTGAAGAGATTTTTTTGTGCCATCTGTGCGTACGTACGTACGTATGTATTTCGCATAACTTAAAAGCCTCAGAACGTTGAAATTTTTTATACATGACTGCTCTAACAGGTAGATGTGCATCTCCTATTTTGGTTCCAATCGGCCGCACCAAAAGTATATAAATATATATATCCACTCTGTTACTCGGCTCAGTAAGCTCAGTTTATTTATTCTTACATGTTTGTAAATTGTGTATTTTTTGCTTTAAAAATGATGGAATTATGTTGTTCTTATCTTACGGTTAAGTTTTTTATGCCTTTAGTTACCTGCATGTTATAGTTGTAGAATATTTTCTACAATTTAAAAGTTTGTTTATGTGCAGCTAAGCCTAAATTTTTTGGCCATAGCGGTCATATTTGTTTACATTTGAAACTTAGCACAGTAGGGGATTTGTTACCAATCTAGAGAAACTAAGCTTTGCAACAACAAAGATTACGAATTCTTTTATTATTGCGAATTAAATCTTGCTCGATCCATTCTGGAATTTATTCGAGGAAATAACTGTTTAAGATTAACCTCGTAGTTTGTAATATAGATATTTTTAGTTTTATGTATTTTTGACTTATTGCGAAGGGAGAACTGAATTCGTTGAATGAGAAATACTGAATCGTCTGTGAAAAACTGTTTCTTTCTTTTTTTTTTTTTTTTTTTAATTTCTTTTGTACATCGTTTTAGATTTATTATAG
>KK115406.1:101103-112422 GCA_000611955.2 Stegodyphus mimosarum
TGTAGCAGCACTTATTGCGGCGCGTGGTGGCCACACAAAATACTGATTCTGATCTCTTGTTCTTGTTTGTTTGCTTTGAACATTTAATCATTTATTTGTACCACTACCACTCAACTGTGTATTAAATTGCATTCAATTATGACGATTCCTTCTTGGTGTTGCAATTTTCACAAACGTGAGTGTACTTTCCATTTAAAATCCTTCACGGGCATGTTTCCCCTTACGTGTAATGCCCAATGGCGTAGCAAGTAATAAATAAATGAATAAACTTTCACCTGTTTAAAAACTGATTCCACTAATGACCGAGCAGCAAAGTAGCTTAACGATGATAGTTGAACCATGGTTCCAATCCCGACTAACGGATTGGCTGCACGGGCGTTTTCACGGTTTTCTCCACGTGTAATATGGATACAAGCTAGTTTCCCTTAGAATGTCGTCCACCGGCGGCCAAGCGGTAAAGTCGATGAACACTGGTAGTTTTGATCTGTGTTCGAGAAACATTCCTCTTCTTAGGCAGATAGCCCTTTGTGTGCTTTGTCATAATCGAACAAACAAAATCAACCTATTTAAAACTTCTCTAATTTACATGTGCTGGCGAAGTAAATAAAAAGCAGTAGAAGTAAAGAACAGATTTAAATAAAAAAGCAATGTATGCATTAAAATAAACATTAAAACTATGCAATGACATTTCCATTGCAAACACATTTTGTTTTACAATTCAATTTAAGTATAGTTTCCTAAAATAATATCTGAGGTACTTAAGATATCTTTTAAATATTAAACCATATATTTGATTTTTATGTCATTCTTATGTCCAGTATCTTTAGTAGCTTATACTTATATGCATGTTCTAGTTATTAATGCTTATATTTATGTCTACTCATGCACATATTCATGCCTTGGCAGTATACTAAATGATGCCTAAGTCGTTTCATTCAGCAAGCAAATGATATGTTTTAAATCTTGGATTCTAGTGATTATTTGATAAAGTTACATTTTCGTTTTTTACTCAATAGCTAAAACAATGCTTCTCAACTAATCTTAATTATCAGTTTCGGAAATTTTTCCCTTTCTCTCTGCTTATGTTAAATTATAATTAAATCTCACACCATCTGTGATTAAAACATTCCATTTTCCAGATCCGAAATCCCTTATCTATCGACAAAAACTCTGTTAATCACCCCATTTTTCCCGGAACGAAACTCGTTTATTCCGTAACAGTATCTTCATCTCTTGAAGCGACTAAAACAACTAATTTGCCGGCAAATGACCTGTTTATATTAGATATTTTTTTCTGTTACTCTCGTTGACTCTGGAATCACTAATGACCAACAATTACTGTCAACTATGACTTGACCGAAGACAGTAATTTCTTTCACCGGGCCTTTAGATTCATCGGGGAATTGAGTTTTTGTGTCGGACGGCATTGTTATAGGCTTGGAACAGCATGAGAAAGTTTCTGTGAAATAGAAATACGGACATTTCTTTTGTTTGATAAATCTGACAGAAAAGCGTCTTTCTGAAGCAAAACCAACTTATAACAATTCAAAAATTAATGTAACGGGAAAAAGTGTACTTGAATCCTGCTTGAATTCTATTTATATCGCAAATTTCCAATAAATTTAATTCTTTAATTCATAAGAAAAAAAGTGATTTTGAACCTCAATTTTCTCTAGAAATTATTCAAATCACTTCTTATATTTGTGAACTGCATTTTGCTTAAACTTTCGGCAGCTAGAAAAATCTCTTCTATTTTTCTTAGGTAGTAATTTTGCTTAATCATTACAGCAAATGCTCCATAACTAGACACTGCTAGGGTTCAACGTTGGGATTTCACTCGGCGCGTTGAGACTTTATTCCAGCATGTTGGGACTTGAGTAATCTAGCACATTGGGACTTTAGTAATGCCGAGTTATCTACCTAAAACTATAAATTCCTGCAAAAACATTTTTTGTAACTGAATATATTGATGAATAAAGCATTGCAAATAGTAACACGGCAAACATATTTAAGTTAACTCAGTAGCCAAAAAATATATTCATATTTTAATTGTACTTATCCGCTTTTACTTTGAAATTTCATTACCTTCATAAATTTGTTCAAATGGAATTCTATTGTCCACCTGTTTCATAGATTTCATATGTAATATAAAATCATTTCGTAAAATAAATATATTTATTTTTTCTTTAATATTATATTGTTTATTTCTTTGGATAGTGCCACAAATACACTCATATGCAAAATTAAGAGAATTTGAAAACTGCGTCTATTTTTACGAAAGGTATTCAACCAAAAATACTAATTATGCCGCCGGAGAATTATTCAAATATTCAGAGTAGAATACGTAAGCTTATAGCTGCCCTTCTGCGGATCTGCGATTGTGGAAGGGATATAAGCGTACGAACAGCTTTAGGGGATTTATGTGCTCCTACTCCTTCACGACATTCGACGTGTTTCTCTTGAGATGAAGAATTGTCGGTAGACTGAAGGCAGGCCAATCACAAGCGCTGGTGGCTACAGGGCTCAATGCTAATGTCGTCTGCAATTTGTGGAAACAGTTTTGGGACATTGGGTCCATATCAAGGTACATGATGAAGGTCGACCAAGATCCACAACGACGCATGAGGATCGTTATTTGGCACTTTGAGGTTTCCTTCGATAGCTTCATAGCTCCCACGTCAGCTGCTGTATGTTGCCACTGGAACCTGAGTTTAACATTCAGTATTTGCTCAAAGGCTTCGTGAGATAGAGCTGTATGCCAGAAGATCTGCTGTCTGTGTTGCGCTCAGTGCATTACACAACATAGCACGTTTAGCATGATGCAGACAACATAGGCCTTGGACCAAAATTCAAGGAAGTAAAGCACCATGCTTTTTACAAATGAATCCTGATTCAACGTGGACATTGCGTACTTATGTATGAGAAGACAATACGAATTCTGATGGTTGGTATCATCTCTCCGTTGGTCCAAAAGGATCATTAGAAAGGTAAAGGTGTAATGGTTTGGGAAGGCACTAAGTTTTGCGACCGCACACTCTTGCATGTCTTTGACAAAGGACTCTTACGAGGTATAGAGAGGACAAAGGCTGCTATGAGGTATAGAAAGGAAATGTTAGAGCTCCATTTTTGACATTTCAGGGATGCAGTTGGTCCTGGGTTTCTGTTCAACTCTCGTCCATATAGAGTTGAGCTGATCGACGATTCCCTGGAAAGTTAAGGATGATTTGTCGGCTAGATATCCTGATTTTAGCCTTATAGAACATGAGACGCCCTTGGGAGGTCCATTTCATCTCGCCATCCCCGTCCAGGAACCATATTAGACTCATTTTTAGTTAGATCAATGATAATGCGCACATAAAGTCTTTTGAGTACTACATTTGAGTACTTTCTCTGTTACAAATGTACATTCATGCCAATTTGATTGAAATGTGTTTATTGATTTTTTTAGAAATTCAGTATGATGTTCAAAATATCCTAACGTTGCGCGCAAGACTATATATAGCAATTCAGCAATCTCACTCGAGTTATCTTTGTTTGAATAATTTTTTTCATCCCTTTCCATGTCTTTTGTTATTAATAACACGTTGAATTCCGATGTCATCACTTACGTCTTTCTCAAATGTCTCATTTTAAACAATTTGAATCCTTTCCGTAATTTCATTTTCTGAAAACGTTATTGATCGGTTGTTCGAATTTCCACTGCCTTTTAAAAAACTGAGAGTTGGCAATCGGATCATCAATAGTGTGTCCATCCTTGAGAGAATTTAGCAACAGTGCTTTGAAACGGATGCCATATTATTGCAGGTGTCGCACTATTATTTGCTGGATTATTGGATAGTCACTACATGTCTTATTTAATAGTCGTTATGTGCTATTTTATTAAATGTGTGACATTTAACGTTATCCATTTTAACCCCCTAATAGTATAACACAAAACAGGATAACATGGGAATAAATACAAATGAGCAGACTAATGCATATTAGCATCTTGGATTAAGAATAGGAGAAACACTTTTTCAATGTTCTTTTTTCAATATAGTACTTTGCAGCATCCTGAAGCTGTCTTCTCTTGCAGTCTAGGAATTACTTCCATCTTCCGAGTACACTTAACACTGTACGACGCAGAATGTCCTCCGTAACATTCATGATGTCCTCATGATTGCATTTTTAAGACTGCTAATATTAAGCAGAATATGAGCGAAAATTTAACTTTCAGATATTCGTAATGTGTTGTCTTTCAGCTTCAAAACAGATCACAGCACGGAAATCCATGTTATCAGTTTTTTCATGTTACAAAATTAGAAGTAAGATCTAGAGTTTGAGCAGTGGAAGGTACTGAATAAATTAGGTATCATTTTAATTTACCTTAAATAAATTATCTACGTTGGTAATATTAATTGTTCCTATTTTTCTAATCTTTTTTCTTTTGTGTAATGTGCATTAATCTTCAGTTTCGCTGTTTGTTCTTTTATCCTTGTGAACTTCAATATTTTCTTAGTCAAAAATTCTTTCGTCATGCATTCTTTCAAAGTATACCAAAATATACAGTTGTAAGGAATTTCATTTTAATTAACCAACTATTATGATTTCAGCCTTAAGTATAACCTATTTTTTGTATTCCTCACCAGAATGCAAATTAGGTTGTGTTTATTTAAACTGAGGGTTTTGAATGTTTAGGCAAGAGCTTCCGGCAGCTGCGTCTTGCTGTTGCTTATTCTCTCCAGCTCTGCGTAATGTTATACACTCGTACTAGTTATACATGCGTAAAGTGTTTCTTTTTGATGAAACTGAATACGTGTATAGCTCATACACATAATAAAATGATTAAAAAATCAAGGTGTCAATACCTGTTCACGGCTCACAATCCCCATTGAGTGTAGCTGGTCGAACCGCCTCTGGCTGCAATGCATGCTTGAATTCGTCGAGGCAAGGAGTGGTAGAGGTTCCTAATGTCATCCTGCGACCTATTCTAACAGGCATTCATCAGTTGTTACTCCACATCTGCTATATTTTGTGGTTCCCGACCATGTCCTAGATATGCGTGATTGATGAAAGGTTTGATAATCTTGCTCGCCAAGGAAGAGTGTCAACCGCACGGAGATAGTCCAGAGATACGCAAGCAATATGTGGCCTGGCATTATTTGTTGGAAAATGTCCCCAGGATGACATGCCATGAAGGGTAATGCAACCGGCAACTTTTCGTTGAACTGTTAAAGATGTACAGAGGATGACTAAAGATGACCTGCTGTCATAAGAAATAGCACCCCAAACCATCTCACCAGGGGTTATGGCTGTATGCCTTTGTAAAACAAAGGCTGATTGGGACCGCTGGCCCCGTCCTCTCCAAACACTAACACGGTTAAGCGGTAACGAACACAGTGATTCACACGAACACGATGAAGTGGGATTCATCGCTGAACACTATACGATGCCAGTCTGATGGCAGCCATGATAATCGGCTGCGACAACACTCCAAACGACTATGACGATGTTGTGGGAGTCAAAGGTAAGCTATTAAAGGCTTCTGTGAGCGTAACCCCGCATCAGACAAGCGCTGTGAGATGGTGGACGGTATCACGGGAGGTAGAGACGTGGCTGTAATACGTTGAATAGTCGACAATGATACCGTTGGGGCGGTTCGGGCCTGGCGAACAATCATCCTATCTTGCCTAGCATTTGTGCTCCTTGGCCTACCAGAGCCTTCATTTTGTCGGAAATTTCCTTGTAGCAACCATTGCTGCGAACATCTTTGCACAGCAGTGTCTGTACGCTGCAGGTGGCGGCCTATTGCTCGGTAATACCACCCAGCTTCAGGCAACCCTACAATGTGACCACGTTCGAAGTCGTTTAGATGTCTGTAAGGTCTTGGATATCGTCATAATGGCATCCTTAGTTGCTTCTTAATTTTTTTGAAAAGAGTGTATTTCAGCGTGCTAGCCATTGTTCTAAAATAAGCATTGGCAAAATATCTGAGCCATCTTTAATTAGTCTATTTTTATTATTTTATTACATATGTAGTCTCAGACTATGTTATCTACATTTGAAATTTAATTTTCTACCTGCTAATTTAAATATCTGAAAGATAGTGAAAGTTCGTTGTAGCACAAACTGTGCTTGCTTTTTTAAATTTAAGACTAAATAAAGTAGTTGTTTTAAAATTCTTCAGTATTTGTGATTTGCTTAACGCTAAACGCAAGTCGCTAGCAGTCTAATAGCGTGTGCGAGACTTTAAATACAAGTTTCATATATACAGAAGCCTACACGATCATACTGTTCACCAAGTTGCAGTCTAATATTTTGGTATTATAGTTATGTGAACAAACCGACCCTTATTCCACGCTAATTTCTAAAAGTAAAAATTAATCTTTGCATAACCAGTGGCATGCCGTGTTCAGTTATCAGCAAAACTATCGTTAAATGTTATTATTAATAATTCAGTGCGATATGTCGCTGGTTATTTGAATAGAAATGATGAGGTTCAGGAATCTATCTCTGATGGCTATTTTAATACGTTTTCCTCATTCCTTAAATACATGAAAGTATTTAAAAGTGTAGGGCAGCAGAAATCCATTCTTTCGGACTGATCTCTTTTAAACCTTTCACAAAAAAAACCTCAAATATTTCTTGTTAGACTTCCCTTTTTATTCCCACTGTAGAAAGGAGAATAATCATCCAGTGTCACTCAAAATATCTTTGTTTTATTCTTTTGATGATGACAGCAATTCGTCTGTGCTTGCAGCATTCCTGAGAGTATAATATCTGACGAACCGCAAAGAGTCATTGAGGATTCCTCAGCAAAAGGTAAAAGCTTCGAAGACCGCTACTATTTTTCCAATGGCATTAGCACCTTTGATTTGTTCTTTTAAGGCTTACCATTTAACATTTTGTTCGAAGACTAGCAATGGAGGAGCATTTCGCATTATTAGGGTAGACCGGACGAATGCTATATCATTATGTGAATTGTATGGATTGCTCAGAGATGAGAATTTATTCTTTTGAATAATTTCATTCACGACATGTTTTAAAAACAGGTTCTATTTGAACTACTACTGTTCTTTGTGCGTGGAAGCGAAAAGAACTGTTTGTGAAATTGCATATGGAATATGAATCTCCATAAAAAAGGCTGCTACACTTCTAGAGCGATTTGTATTTAGTTTGGTGATAATTAGTAGCTTTCGTTCAATTCCCTGGACATTATCGCAGGAAACTTTTACAATGTTTTGAGATTTGTTTTTAGGTTAGAATTCGAAATATTAGAGTAAAGAAAAACGCGAAGATTCTTATTTTCGAATATTAAATTATTTTCAACAGTTTTGGGATTCAAAAATTGTTCATCTCTAATAATAAAATTTATGCTTCCATTTTATCACCTCTGAGTAGTAGTCCTGAAAGTTGTTATATTGATTTTAGGCAGTCGGCACTAGCTGTTCAGCAAAATGTAGGTATTCCTTCTAAAACTAGAAACGTCTATACCTCAGACATCGGATTTTGGTTGCCTCGACATGTAACTTAACGCTGTTCTCTTCTGAAAAGCATAACCTTATGTAACATGTAATACATTCCCATTCATTAACCTGCGTCTTAATGCTTGCATCACTTATGCACGCACAGGTTGCCACTGAAGGATGAGGGAAAAAATCATGCGTTATGGTTTGATTGTTGCTAACTGGTATCTTAACTGCCATGTGCTAGAAATATGCTGGAAACCACAGATCTTATAAATATTCCCTGAAGAAAATGTGATTAATTGAATGCATCCATTGTGGAGAAGGGCATACGGCCAATTACAGGAGTTCCACTAAATTTCATAAAGGAAAAGATATTCCTGAGAAAATAAAAAGCTTTCAGTTTGAAAACAAGACAGAAGACTTTTTCGGTGTGGGAGAAAATGGAAAGAACGAGTTATGAAAGTAACAGAGAATTTTGCAGTAATTATTTTACAAAATTTATTTATTGCTGTTCTTTACAGATGGAGATAACTGCAGTTATCTCGCCTGGTGGGCGGTTATAAAATGTTATTCTACATGTGTGCAGAGGTAGTCAACAAACAGATAAGGTGTAGTGTAATGCCCAATTCGAAGTCATTTTCTACGCTACATGATGAAATAATTGCTATCTTTCGTTGTTAAGGATGAGATACGTGATTTTTTTTTCAGCATTTACAAACTGTAACACAGAATTCGGAGTATTTCTTTATAGGGACTCGTTCTCTTTGGTGACTACCAGAACTCTACTTAAGGCTTAAGCGACTTATCGCTATGACTGGGAAATTACCACAGTGACTCTGAGGCGTAAAGGATCCTTTTATTCAACTCGGATAAAGTTTAACAGAAGGTACGTCTTGTGCTTACAGATTTAGCCGGCATTTATGGCGTAACTCAAGAAGTAAGAGAATTGAAATTAAAATTAAATTAATCGTAAGTTAGCTGAAAAGATTACGCGGGCAGGAAGTTGGCTCAGAGGTAATATCGGCCTATTAAGCGTAATGGCGAGAATAATACAATGCCGCACATAAATTGTTCTCAGGAGAATCAAGTATAAACTTGACCTTCAGCAGGTACAACGAGCTCTGATTCTACCACCTAAACCTTCCGTTAAACACACTCTCTTTCTTACCTCATTGGAATAGGCGCCAACTAGATATTAGCATTCCGGCAAAAGCAAAAAAGGCAATAAAGAGAATTAACATAAAATAACTGCTAAATGAAACTAAATGTATACTCTCCTTCTTGAAGCAAGACATTAAAAATGAATTTTATTAATGTCTAAACTATTATTAAAGCTAATAAAACAATTCTGATGTCATATATGAGGTAAAATGGCTACAAAAATTATACAACAAATTCCAAACTTATAAAACTACCATAAGCATACTGTTCCATCTGTGTACATAATTTAACTTTAATCTGTGTACATAAAGAACGTCCATGTGTTTTTTGTTTGTTTGTTTGTATATGCGTAATTGATACAAATCTACAGATTTATTCCGATCTTCCTGAAATTTTGCCCGCATTAACTTCGAAACAAGAAGTTGGATACTCTCTACATAACATTTTGAAAAACCACCCCACGGGCTCTGTACTCAGGGTATTTATATTAGAGCACTGCATTCACGACATCTAACTTGGATGAGCATCCTCATCTTAGGTTTACATCGCCGTTGTTGCGTTCTAGCTACCAGTGGAAGTTATATACATGCTTCATATACAAACCTACAGTTCTAAGCTAAACAAGTAATTTATAGTTGTTTTGTACAAAAATAATTATTAATATTTCGATTAAGCTTTAACTTTGAAATCACGTCGTTCGTCTTAGTTTCACATCGCGGTTTTACGTCCCCCTTATCAGGAAGCCTTATTCGTTTTCGTTTTAGAATAGTGTAAAACGTTTCGAAATAATACAAAATTGTTAAAGGAAAATTTAAATGCGGTCTCTAGCAGTTTTTCGGAATATTTCGGAAACGGGGAAGAAATCGGTAAAAATGAATTTTATTAATATTTAAATTATTATTATAACCAATAAAAAAACTAATGTCATATATGATGTAAAACGGCTACAAAAGACATACAACAAATTCCAAGCATAAACCTGCTTTAATCCTGTTGTTGTATCTTTAATTTATGTACATAAAAAATGTCTGTGGTGTTAACAAGGTATGAACAAGCTTATTCAGGAATGCTTCTTGACATCTGTGTCAACGTTTAGTCCATTGACTCAGTAATGGATACGGAGAAGCTGTTCATTACAACAGAATCTTTAAATTGTCTTAAGCCTCCGAGAATACCGCCATACGAGTTCACTTTAAAAAGAAATCTGATGTGTACACCACATGACTTCCCTGTATGGAATATTAAATTATACGCATTTTTTCTGCATTTCATTTAAATTTATTGGATTGAATTAAATCTACCTCACAGATAGCGCATAAACCACATTAGAATAAATGCACTCTTTAAAAAACACTATACATGTTCACCATACGCTGACGCTAGGTTCACTTTACAGCGTTACATCTCATTCAATTTGTAACTCCGAATGCACAAAAATTATTTTCATCATCTGAATAATTACCTAATCATTGCCATATGTTCTATTCAAATACTATAATAAATCTAAAACGATGTATAAAAGAAATTAACCCCCCCCCAAAAAAGGAACAGTTTTTCACAGACGATCCAGTATTTCTCATTCAATTAATTCACTTCTCACTTCGCGACAAGGCAAAAATACATAAAACTCAAAATATCTATATTAAAAATTACGAAGTAAATATTAAACACTTACTTGTATTTCCTCGAATATATTCCAAAATGGATTACGCATGATATAATTTGCAATGAATGTGTTATCTCTGTTGTTGCGAAGCTTAGTTTCTCTAGATTGGCAACAAATTCACTATTCTGGTAAGTTTCAAATGTAAACAAATAAGGCTCTTTCGTAAACATAATTAGGCTTAGCCGCACTTAAACAGCTTTTAAATTGTTGAAAATTCTTCAACTATAACATGCAAGTTAACTAAGGCATAAAAACCTTAACCGGGTGATAAGAACAACATAATTCAATCATTTTTAAAGCATAAAATGCACAATTTACAAACATATAAGAATATAGAAACTGAGCTCACTGAACCAAGTGACAGAGTGGATATATGTATATATATATATATATATATATATAAGAATATATATAGGGTTAAGATATATATATATATATATGTAAAGTTAAAGGAAGTAGTAGAAGAACAAGTGACCTATAGGTCAAATATTTTGCGCATTAAGCTGCAAAATTAAGATCAAAGCCAAATAAAGGAAGTAAATTCTAATACCAATCGCTTAAAAGTAAATGATAGATTTGTTCCTAGCAAAAAAAGAGAAGAATTCTATAGGCAATCGCCTAAAAGTAAAATTTGATACTCATAACTAAGGTAAAACATTTTAACAAATTAATTACTCGGTAGAAAAACGCAAAAAAACCAAATGCTGGTATTTAAGAAAATCAACTTTAAAAATTACTTCACGTAATAAACATTAAAGCACAAACATAATTAAAATAAAAAAACCAGCAAAAATATAAAAATGGCAGTAAATGGAAATTTAGCCTACGTCGAGCTTTAGCGGACTCGTCAGGGAAAAAGTACTATTACTCCTACATAGGTAAACTCCATTACGCGTTTCGTCAAACGAGAATAATTGAGACAAAAACTAAAAAATTTTAAACAGATAATCAAAGATAAAAATCTGCAAAATACCGTAGGTCTCAATTCTTATCGTTTCTTTTCCCAACGCATCTGCTATATGACTTAAAAACAAAGACTACAGA
>KK115406.1:122449-202110 GCA_000611955.2 Stegodyphus mimosarum
AGGAGAAAACCGATTAGACGGTGTTTTAAATGTCCTCACGCCCTAAATGTACTATTTAAGGTATGGATGTTTTAACATCCATACCTTCAATATCCGAGATGGATTAGAACCAGGCCCCATGGTATGTTATCCGGCGCCTCTACCATACCGTTGAGCACCGGTTAAAGACAAGGAAATATACAATGAAAAAACAAATTCCTGATTTTTTGAAATATGTGGGATTACTTATAAAGTGCTTATATAATGATGCGATTCAGCGGTCTTTCTTCTGTATTTTAAATGCAGTACTATTTTCTAAAGCATATTTTCTAACACTCGATCTGCATTTCAAATTTACTTATTAATTCCTGCACTAACTAATATCTTTGTTCAATGAAATTCCTGGAAGAAAGGAATATTATTAAATAAACTTGCTTCATTGTTAATACTCAGCAATAAATAAGGAAAGTTATTTATTTTGTTTTTTTATGACCAAAGTAAATGCCTCAATTTAAAATCTTAAAATCTTTAAATATTCGAAACCACTTTCTAATTATTAAACACAATATTCTAATCATTGAACAAAGAAAAATAATTGTATATTTTATAAATCCTAGCAGTTTCAGCTTAAAATTACTTGCTAAAGAAAGGCTTTCTAAAATCCATCTGCAAGTAACTGTCAAGGAAATATTTTCAGTAACAGTGTAATAACTAAATTTTATGCCTTTCTAAAGGCGTTAGGAACTGAAAGAAAGACTATATTTCTCAACGAGAAAATGCACTTAAATCGGAACAATATTTAAAAGACTGGGGACTCTGCTTTGCTCGGTTTACTTCTTCGATCCATTTTTTATATTTCTAATTCTCTTTCCCATGCATGGCATTTCGGAACAAAATAAAATCTTCCTATGAAGAGACTGCGTTTTAGTCATGCCAGTATCAATATCTAATGAAAAATTCCTTTTATAGGGAAAGCAGAAAGACCATCTTGAGTACGTAAAAGGTAAAACGGAAAAAGCAATTAAATGAAAACAGGTCCTCTGTTTTTTTTTAAATCAGAGGAGTAATACTCCTTTCTGAATCTCGTGATATCGAAGGTATTTGGGTGTAGTAAAAGTATCCACAGTCAAAAATATAGCGGAGAAAGGTCATTACTTCTCATTACTTCTTTCTTCCATTAACGTTTGAAGCTGGAACAGATATCTTTTTCGTTACTGAAAACGTTAGTTATAACTTCATTTATGATATCTTTCCGAACTTTGATTTTGAATTATTTGGTTTTGGAGAGATGAAGCACTTATCCTGCTCTATTACAATTCTTTTTCTTCTTTTTTATTTACATAAGATATTGTCAGAAGTCGAAAGGAGAACAAACCTTGTACAAATCTAGACCATATGCAGAATACTTACTCGGTTCATGGACCTTCCATATACTAACTGGAAATATTAATCACTTACACGCAACAATAGGCCCTGAGGGATGCAATGATTCTCACATGATGCATCACTTGAAATGTGTATGGAGAGAGGCACAGACTCAATTTATTGAGTTATTAAGCATTTTGAAGCAGGAGACGTAAAAAATATACAGTGCCCTCGGTAGGACTCGAACTTCGGAACTTCCGATTAAAAGCCAGACTTTTCGAGTTGCATCGCCAAAACATGCGGTAAGCAGGGATAAAAGTTTTATTATTATTAGAATACCTTAAGTTAACTAAATTCGTGCCATGAGGAATTATCGTCTACAGAGTTTAGCTAGCGTTTTGGCTTAAACTAGTTCCAAACTCCTAATACACGTAAAACGAATTATCGTTGTGTATGAAATTAACTAAAACTTGGTAAACTAAAGTCTCGGTAATATTTAAATAAAATCTTTCTATTTATAAACTAACTTGAAATAAATGCATTTTTTCGACTTAACAGAATCACTCACGACTTGCTGCGATGGAACTAAACAACAGTCAAGTTCAAATTGGAAACGTAGACAACAAGACTATACAATGAAATTCACAATAAGTCAACGACTACACAATAAAATTTAAATCTAAGCTGGCTCAAAAACTCTAATCGGCATTCAATGTTGGCAGCAATCACGCAAAGCCGAATAATAACAAATTTATCACAGCTGTGAGGAACTACGCTACGTGACCACTAGGGTTAGAAACACGCTCTGTCTTATCCAGAAATCTCAGCTTAAATACTCATTAACTCAATTTATATTCTGATAAGAAAATGGAAAGAAGAAATTATAGTAAATGTTGAACTACAAATAACTTATTAATTTAAATAATAAATCTTACATAGCCATCACAGTTTTACTTCAATAATCATTGTACATACCACTATACATTTCGGAGCAGGAAAAATAGAAAATTAAATGCGCTTTTGCCTGGATTCAAACCATGGACTTTTCTGTTGCTAGCTGGACCTGGCAGCAGCATGAAGAGCACGTGTAGTGGAATGCGATAATTCTTTTAAGAATAACGAAAATCTGGAATCAGAGCATCAGACGTACAACGAATATTTATTAAATGCTGTACAGTGCGATTTGACCTAATCTTAATTGAAATTGTAAAATATATATTGCATGCTTTTGAGGGTATTATATGGTTTAAAGTTATACTGTAAACTTTAAACTGTATATTATTGCTATTATGTGGGTTAATGTTAGTGTAGACTTATTAAGTAGAAAATAGCTAAATAAGCGTATAGTTATTTACAATCATGTAAGCTGTAATAACTTACTAATACTGACTATTGTATAACTAGTAGATAGAAAAAAAAACGTAGCTTGAATTAAAGAGCAACGCAGGTAGTTATTGCAGTCAGAAAACTTTGATGTGCCAAACACTGCCTGAAGAATCGTTTAATGCTAAATATTTCTTGTCGAAACATAAATAAAATTGAAACATAATAACAAAAAAAAATCTGAAAGGTTTCCGATATTAAATTACGTCCAAAGGGTCGGTTTTTAAACATTTTGTGCGTTACCTTTATTTATTAAATATCATGTTCTTCTCTTAAATTCAGTTCAAGAGCAATATCGCAAAATAATTTTAAACTGAGTGTATCTTTAGAATTTCCGATACACGGT
The DNA here is from genome assembly GCA_000611955.2 of Stegodyphus mimosarum. NCBI lineage: Eukaryota > Metazoa > Arthropoda > Arachnida > Araneae > Eresidae > Stegodyphus > Stegodyphus mimosarum. The sequence goes on from KK115406.1 coordinate 125,523, forward strand.
CTCACGCTCTAGAGATAAAAATGTTTTTTCTGTACATCGTTGCCATTGCTCGCTTTGAAATCCTTGAGGTTATTAATGAAAAATTCGTTAAGTTTTACAAAATATGAAATCGATAATAAAGCAAATTCCAAATTTCAAATTTGCGCTTCCAGATGCTCATATTCGCAGTAGGTTCATTCAAACTTTGATGGCTTATTTAATTTTTTCAAATATAATACATGGCGATAATATTTGGTGGCAACAATTTGAAAAGTGAAACGGATATTCAGAGTGATTTGACGCAAAATCGCAAAACGAAAACAACAGTCCCTCAGAAACAAAGCCCGCTTTGAATTAATAAACCCCTCTCCTAAAAATGTCGCATAATTTGCAGTCTTTGACGAAATGTCGCGCATTGCCTTCATCACTACGAAAATTATAAAGAGTGTTAGGGAAAAAATGGCAACGTAAGAAAATGATATTGCCGCAGGAAAGAGTTTAGGTTTGCAAAGGACTTGATGAACTACATAAATGGCAGGAGAATAATATTGAGAATTTTGATTTGATGTTTTTAACAGTATTTTTGTTTCAATCTGTGTTGCGTATGGTGCATGAATCATGAGGTCGATTAATACCCGCCAGAAGGGTTGCAGCACACTCGTATATTTTATTATATTACCCTCCTAAAATGTTTACAAATTTCCTTGACTTTTTGGTGAATCTAGAGCTGAATCATTGATTCTGAAACTGAATGTTATGTTTGTAATTTTACCTAAAGGAAGGAATAGGTCCGAAATGAACGTAGGGTTTCCTGTCGAAATTAAATTGGCAGCTTCGATACGAAATTTGCTAAATAAACGAATGATATAATGCAAATTTTGGAAGATTATAGCAGGAATCTCAACAACAGCACGTATTTGGCCCACGAAGCAAATTTATGCGGTCCATGACTACATTTCAATAATGTATTTGTTGCAAATGCAGTGTTGCAAAAATTTCAGTATTTTCGTTATTTGAAGTCGTAGTTTATATTATTCTCGCTTCCATTAAAAACGAGTATGAATAACGCGCAAGAAAAAATGAATCTCAAAATCGACCTGATTAATTTACAGTGTGACATAACTCTTATTCAATGATAGAGATTTCATTAAATTTTATTCGTATTTGTCAAAACATAAACAGTAAACTCAGTAATGAATTTTTGGACTACGAATAATCTCTTCATTTGGGATTATAATTTTATACGAAAGGGCTCTTTTACATAGTTAAAAATTATTAAAAAATAACCCGATTGACCAGTGAGAATCTATAATCCACGATGAAGATAATTTCTTGCAATTTCTCTCCACGACTACAAATTTTATCAGAACGAAAACGCCATCAAGTGTCAAACTACAGTTAAAAATAAGGAAGTTTATTTACATGCAAATGTATGTATTTTTACTTATGCGTTGAAGAAAAATTTAATAAATAAGAGAGAAACTAGGTTATTATTATTTATTCTCAAGTTTTGTCCCGCTTGAGAAGTTCCCCCTAAAAGCATAGACAGTTTTCATAATTTGTTTATTTTTATTTTAAATGAGTTAATTAATGATTAATTTAACATGATAGAATGGTTAGAAATATACATCAGTTTAAAATTATAACATTCAGCTATAAATATATTTGAATTATGAAGGTAAGGAACAAAAATATCTTATAAGTACAGAACTTCAGATTACAAATAGAAAACAAATTTAAATAACATAAATAACTAATTTTTTTTTCTTTGGCTATTATTATTATTATTATTGTTTATGGATAAAAATTATTTTGTAAGAGAAATTAGCAATTTTTAAGGTACTTCTTTATTTTGTTAATTAATTATTTTTAATTTTTTAAAAAGGGAAAAAAAATCTCTGGACCGTCGGCTATTTTCAGATAGAATGCATATTGAGTTTTAAGACCACTACGTTAGACAAAAAAAAATTCACAGAACTATACAAGGATACTGTGCTTTATCTGAAATTCGGATCGCATGTAAACTTAAAATACTTTCGACCGTAATATTAAAATAAATAAATTACAGATAAAGTCTCTGAAAATGACAGCTAATAAATGAAGCATCTGCATAATTAAAATTAGACTTCTTAATAGTATAAATGTTTTTGTCAGTATAACAAACGGGAAAAAGTGCATATTGTTATTTTAGATTTAACATGGCCAGCGAAACGCCGCTGAGATCAAAAAGAAGGTTTAGAACTAGTTTTGCTCCGCAAAAAGAAACACCCGCCCCCTCCCCCCCAAAAAATCTGAAAACTTTCAAATTTTATTTTACGCCAAAGGGACGTTTTTTCAATTACACATACATATACGTTTCGAGGGCATTTGAGCTAAAAAAGTTTAAAAACAGCATATCTTAAAATTTCCAATAGACAGTCTTGCGCACTGGAGATAAAAATATTATATTCCGTACAGTGCTCGCTTTGAAATCGTTGATTTCCTTAATCAAAAATTCATTAACGCTTAAAAAATATTAAATAGATAATAAAAGAAATTCAGAATTCAAGATTCGTGCTTCTAGGCGCCTATATTCGGGTGGAGGACTACATTATTCAAAATTTGATGGCTCTAGGTTATCGTTGTTTTTTCGGAATGCGAGAAACATACATTGATGCAGATTCTTCATTACTTAATTTCTTCAAATATACTACAAGGCGATAATATTTGATGGCAACAATCTGAAAAGTGATTCGGACATTTAAAGTGACTTGACGTAAAATGCCGTTTCGGGACTAATAGCTCTTCTGGACTATAAAAATGTTTCTAATCGTAATTTTTTAACGAGCAGATTTAGACGAGTTCTTCTGCGCTGAGTTTGAAACTGCCCAATTTTCCACTTGACGCTTATTGCGCAACTTACCCAACAACGCATCGAATTTCGCGTCAACTGCAGACGCAATGCACGTGGCACGCGATCGCCGTCAAGTGACTATTGAGTTAAGTTGAAAAGTGAAGTGCTATTTATTCCTTTTTTTTCCCTACCGCGTAATGACGTTGGTGCATTAAAAGCAATTTAATGAAGGTCAACCCTTGCAAGTGACTAACCGCAGTGATATTAAAATGACCTTGGTTCAATGCCAGAAAACTGTTAAATTCATACGAAAACTATGAAAAAAACTCTTGGTTTTGAAGAATGAGTAATGTTAAAGTTTGATGAAATCAATTTTCAGAATTTAGATCATTTTCAAATAAAGATTAGGGTAGCACTTATTAACATATAATATTACAAAGGTTTAACTGAAAAGAAATAAATTAATAAATCAATAAAAACAAGTATATCTGGTTAATTTACAAGTTACTCGTCGTAGTAGTAGTCAATTGGTGGCTTGTTATTTGTGTAATAGTAATTTTTAATTATAAATATTTATATTGCTATAAATATTTATTATTGTAGTTAATAATCAATAATTATTAAACCTTAATATTTAATAATAATAGTAATATAATATATTATTATATTTAATAATTTATTATTTAATAATTATTAAATATTATCATATTTAATAATTTATTAACATATTTAATAATTTATTGGGGCTTGCGTACTTGTTTGTAATGGATTGAATACACACAGAACGGATAATAACTAAAACTAAACTTTGAATAATTGTGAAATAACTTTGACATAAAATTTATTTCACCAAAAGAAACACTTTACAGTTCTGGAATTTTCCACAAAAAGTACTCGTACAACTCTTCTCAGTGTCGCAGAGCACAATCAGTAGTTACACTTCGGACTACTGAGAACGTTAAACACAAAGCAATGCAAAGCGCATCTAAGAACGAAGCTCACATGGAAATATCTCAATACTCCGAAGTCGACTCTGAACTGAAAAACTGAGAACTGATGCTCTCTTCAAGCTTAAATATTTTTACCTCTGCAGCCGAGAAATCTCTAGTACCTTCCATTCCTCGAAATTACTGGAAGGTATATACGGTTAAAGTTACATATCGGATCAATTAAAGTTATTCATTTACAGTACCAATTATAGTTATACATGGTCTGAAACAAAATGCCCGCAATGGGTCGCCAAGTTTGTCGACTTTTGGCGAAAATTAGTCACCGAAACCATCGCCAGCTTGGCGACATCTTGCCAATTTAACTAGAAGGCTTGCCTTTTGTAATCTCATTTTTCCGGGAAATCTGGCTTCTTCAGACATTTCATGTTACATTATACAAAATTCGTAATATTATTAATATTTATTTTTAAAACTTACGTAACTGGCAATATAACTATTCTAATGATATGGCTCAAAATCAGTGCAGTTCTTTAATATTACATTTTCATCTGAAATATGAACGTTGTGCAAATACATTTTGCACAGTAAAGCATAATTAAGTTTTGTATAACACAAACGTAATTACTTTCCCATTAAAGATACTAACAGTAAAATAATTAAAAGGTAATGCTAGGTATTTCGAACGCCCAGACAGAATAATGGGCAGTCACGCTGACCACCATACCGGAGGAAACTGACTCGAATCCGTGGCATGGAAGTTTGAAACTGTATAAAATCTGTGCGGCACGGGGGCACTCAAAACATACAGCTTGCCGAAAATGCTCTTGAGTGACATATTGAAGGGAAAAAGAGTCGGAGACCCTTGGACCCGTCTCCCGAGATGCTCCTTCAAAACTGGAGCGAAACTGAGCTATGGCATACTGTCACCCACATGGTGCTCAAGGCTGATACGAACAGCAGACGCGATCTTGTGTCCTTGTCACGATAGTGATAGTGACAGAGGACGTGGCCACCACCCCTTTACTATTAAGTTAATTAGCATATAGGGCCGCGTCCGCCCTTATCCAGAGTAAAGCCAGAGAGGGCACATGAGAGGCTTGCACAAAGCGCCCAAACCCAACGCCTGGACCATCCGGTTGGCAGTTCCGCGAACCAAATGCCACCGGTTAGACTCCCGTCCAAATTGCCCGGGTCCAGTGTTTATTGAATCTTCAAAAATAGCATTGTACATGGCTAATCCTTGTCACGATACAGTTAAGGTCTGACGAGTGAGATTAGCAACTACAACTAGTATTTCAAAATTCATCGAATTCCAATGGAGCTCTAATTTTTAATGAAAGAATGTTATTGTTGCAATTACAGTGTTACTTGGATCTCCAGTAACAAATTTTCTAGCGTTTTGAGAGTCACCGTTTTAATTTTGCAAACGTGTTATTATGATATCTTACGAAATGTCAAAATACTTTTAATTTAATTTTCTGTGAAGCATCTTTTCATTTACTGTATTGAATCTAGATATTTATAAAAATTTTAACTTTCACTTGAATATATTTGTTACGTTACATTGAAAAAATACGCTTTAAGATTTAATAATTTTACTTATATACTCGTACATCAATTTACTTCAAGTATACAGATGCAGTTCTTAATATATGGAGATGTATTTTTTAAAATGGTATTCTTTCGAAACTGTACTCTTTTTCATGAGACGGAGATTTATTTAGTTGTGCTTCAACTAAAATCTTTTAAATGAAAAATTTTCTTACTATTATTGTGCGAAAATTTCGAGAGATTTGTAATTCGAAAAATTTGAGAACTTTTAATGATTTAAATTCTCGAATATTTAGTATTCGTCTCACCTCGAGTAATAAAATTAATAACTGATTTCTTAAACTTATTGTCAGTAATAAAAAATTAATTTCATTTGTTAAAAGAAAGTAATGTGCCGCATTTTTGTGACAGTCGTAAACAAAACCTTGATGATGCTTGATAGTTTTTTTTCCTTTTTGTAAACCTTTTATTCTCTAATAATGTAGCAAAGGCTTAAAAATTTAAAAATTCGCTTCACAGTATCGTTTTGCATAGATTTCATGGGTCCATCTTCCAAAGAAAACTGACCTGCTTTCGTTTTTTTTTTTGTTGTTGTTTTTGTTGTTGTTGTTGTTTTGTTTTTGTGTTTCAATGCATGCTATGAATTCTTCCTTTTTTAAATGATGAAGAAACATTTAAACGATGAGGGCATTTGATTTACACCAAAAAACTATTTCGAGCAAAATCCCAATGATTAAACAGTTTCGTTTACTTGTTAGAGATTTATTTGAAATTACGTTTAAAAAATGACATTTTAGAAAATTTAGCGATAATGGAAGATAGATTTGCTACACAAATAAAATTCAAAACCTGTTCTATTTATACGAATACCTGTGTTTTGGAATTTCTCCGATTTTTAACTGTTCCATTTGGAGAATTTGCTTTTATAGCAAAAAGAGAATACTGATTTCCAAGATTTCTTCGTATTGAATACGAACCATTTAACAAAATTTCCAGAAATTAAGATATCAGTCTGTTTTTTATGCTAATTTCGTTGCTAATTCAAAGGGATTTTATTGTCTTTTGTAAAATAAATAAGTTAAAGATAAATAAGAGTTAACTTCATCCGCAAAATTGAAGAAAGAAGTAAAATACTTGCAATTACTCACTTAGTTTCCTAAGAGAGAAAAGAACAAAATTTCTTCGTAAGGACGTAGAATAAATTTTGAAAGTTCAACATCTAACCTTTTTCCGACGCATTTACTGAACACCTGAATCACCTCAGGTAATAAATCTAAAGCACTTTTCGGGGAAACAGAACATCTGAGTTCACTGAAAAATAGCTTCGGGAATAAATTAAAAACAGCTAAATTTGCTGAGTACGTTGCATTTTATTCTATTTTTAATATAAAGGAAATTTACTTTTTATATCCTTTTTCCCTTTCTTGGTTTCGGACACTTTACTGAAAAGAAGGATAAAGTTGTAATATGTTCGCTAATATTTTTCTTGGAAGGAGTAGTTTCGCAAAGAAATGGCCACTTTTCATTACTTCTCGTCGTCGCGATGACATACGACCAAGCTGGTGTGCTTAACAGATTAATATCATTCCAAAAAAAAAGAAAAAAAGAAAAGCTATCAGCAGACAATCATTTACTGAAACGACTTCAAACGTTACGTTACGTTACGCACTATTATGTTACATAATATATTTCATGGTACACAAGTTCGTGCTTCGGTAGGCTCTTATATTGTTGACAGTGATTTTTGTCTTGCTCTGTGCATTTAGCTTATTATTTCAGCATTTAGAATTTGGGCGAGCGGATATCACAAGATAATAAGCTAATCAAATGAAAAAGGCAGATTTGAAAAAAAAAGAAAAGTTTGAAAGGGCGTAGAATTTAACTGTCACCCCGAAAGGTTTTTTAAAATTTTTCTACGTTCTCGCTGAGGTCGCAGTCTACCAGTCTGCTGCTGCATTCATACCTGCTAACCAATTTCTTTTTGTGTTCTTAGCTTTACTCTAAAGCATTATTTTCTTCGCATTTACGCTATACACATTTCAACAGCAAAATTACAAAAATTTTAAAAGCAGAATACATTTATAATTCTCGATGAAGTATTGACATACATTTTTCTATTTTTTCAGTCTTTCCTCAATTTACTATATGAATGAATAGTTTTCTTTGTAAGATGGCTTGCAAAATATTTTTTAATATTTTTATTACTAATGTTTTGAATGTTAAGTTTATTAATTAAATATCATGTTCTTCGCACTTACGCCACATAAAATTTAGTTGAATAGCAATAGCCAAAATATTTAAAAATGGCATAGCTTTAAAATTTCCGATATAGAGTCTCGGGCGGTGGAGATAGCAATGTTTTATTAATTCGTACAGTGTTGCCACTACTCGTTTTCAAAGCGTTAAGTTTAATATAAGTTCATTACAGTTTTTTAAAAACTGTGAAATGTAAAATTCGAAATTCACAATCCGGGTTTCCAGGTGCACATGATCGGGTGAAGGACTACGTTACTCAAAATTTGATGGCCTTTGGATACCGTCGTTTTTTCACAATACCAGAAATATACATATATTCATTCAGATTCTTCATTTTGTAATTTCTTTAAAGGTAATATGCGGTGATAATATTCCGTGCCAACAATTTGAAAAATAATTCAGGCATTTAAAGTGATACGCCGCCAAATCTAGTTTCGAGACTCATTAGGTTTCTTGGGCCATGAAACGAGTCAAATCAATCGTAGTTTTGCCCTGATTTTAACTATGGATACACTTACAACTGACAGCGGGAGAATATGATAAGTCTTTACATATTTATTTACATTTTCTTGTAATTATGTTTGATGTGCAAAAACGCAACATCTGCACTTTTAACTCTTTCTAAAAGTACAGAATAACTTACGTGAAGGTATAACGGTACAATATTTGTTCTGTAAAGTGGTATACATCTCCGCTATTCTAACTGTGAAGTGTTGGACTCTTAAAGACAGTCAAATGACATATCGTTGGGCCTTACGCTTCTAAGTAAAATTGCTCCAAACCATAAGAAGTTTTAAATAAACATTTATATTCAGCCACTAACCTGACTGTTATGCAACGTAACAACTAGAGAACAGCTCCACAGCTTGTGGGAAAAAATTCGCATATTACAACGCGCAGAGTAAGTTTTGGTTTAGGCTCTCAAACTCAACAGCTTCACCAGCAATAACAGCTAGAAAAACTAAAATCAAATTAAGCAATTCAAATGCTCGAAGAAGAAGCAACGAGACGGTCAGTAATAGCTGCTGAAATTCCTCTCTCGAACTCAGGATCTCTGTGCTTAAATACAGTTCACGTCTTAAGCTGAACAGAAGAAAGTGAAAAATGAAAGAAGAAAGGCAAAATGATAAGGTAATTTGTTAATGAACAGAATAGGGAGAGGTTGGATAGAACACCAAAATTTCACCAATAGTCATAAAGTTTAGTCCCACCGTACTAACTGTAGAGATGTACCCTGATTTAAATGAAGAGCAACCCCTGCTACCAAGAGTCTCCCAGGCATCTTCTCCTATCACCAAACCACTCGAGAGGACTTTCGGTTTGCCAGCAATTTAAGCGCACAGACAATGTGCACTTGCAAACATCATTGCGTTTTACTGAATTTGAGCTCATGACATCAACACGCCAAAGTTAGCGCCGCTGACCGATCAGCACGTTAGTTACCGATCAAGACGGCAATGGTTAATAACCGTGAGGCTGTACAAAGCGGCATTTAATTCTGAGGCTAGCAAGCGTCCGAACAGTAAAGATGGCTGAATAATATTCGGTAATGATTCGGGTTCGGCAATAAAAAGGCCTCATTCGGCCCACGTGCCGGCTTTTGCCCAACCGTGCTATAAGACATTTCCGTAAGAATATTTTAAAGTGCCTTAGCTGTCATGCGCGTTAAAGCATATTAAAATATTTACAATATTTCAGTACTGAGTTCCTATTATTTTTCGAGATCACGAAGAAATGCAGTCTTCAAGTTGAGCTTCTTATGTTCTTTCTTCAATGAAAAAAATGCTTTGTTTGTCGGTGAACTGAAGAAGTATCTTTGAAATAGCTTTTCTGGATCTACTGCAGAATCATCGAAATCTTCTTCATCGGAAATTGTTGTATTTTGTCGAAGTCTAAGAGTTTTAATGCAAGTTAATATACAAAAGCAAAATATTCATATTAGTATGTATGCAAAGTAAAATCACATACAGATACAGGTAGAATACAGATGAATTTCCCCATTGGTCGCACAGAAATTGTAATTTATCGGGATAAATCAAAAATTCAGAAGCGAATAGAACCTATAAGGCTGCAAGGCGAGGAGGAAGGACTGTTAAGAAATATTTTACAGATATAATGTGGATGGAAAAACGGCCCGTCTCGGAAGGAACAAGGGTTATATGACATACGTCAAAACTAAAAAATTATTTCTGACACTGACCTAAACTGAAGTTTAATGGGTCACGGTCGATTTCCATCTCATTTCAAGAGGTTTAAATTACAAGATTCCTACACCTGCAGCAGTACGAACGAGAAAAATAATGCAAAGCAGTTCTTGAAGACCAGTAGATTTTTTAAAGACATTAGGAATGATGTTAAAGAAAATAAAGATTTTAACATTAGATTCGTTTTAAGAAATATTGACAAATGGAAAAGAATTTCAAGAAAAATAATGGAACATAGAAACTCCAATATATCAACAGTGGGTGTTCTGATATCTACAGGGTGATTCAGAATTCCTCATCAGTATTTGGTGGGGAGGTAGGGAATAGAAAAAGAAGGCGATTTCACATAGGAATACATGAGCGCATGTAGTATATGCCATGTAGTAGAGCAGAATGACCCGAGTTCAAAGAAGAACCCATAAGAAGGAAGCAGTAATTAAAAAAAAACACATTTATTATCTTATATGTAACATTTATTTGCATCGGTTTTCAGACTTACAAGAGGTACTCGAACTGCCGACCATGTGCTAGAATGCATGACTCACAACGGCGTTGCACGGAAAACCGGGCCTTCTGGAATATGCCTGGCATTTCTCGGATGTTTGCGGCAGTAACCTATATGCGTGCTACAAGGTCCGTAGCACTATCAGCAGGGGTCTCTACACCATGTTTCTCATAGCACCCCCTACAAAGAAATCGATTGGACATAAATCCGGTGAACGTGGTGGCCAAGAAACCGGTCCACTGCGACCAATCCATTGAACGATCCTGTTTCACACAGTTGTCGATGAATACGTGAAAGCATTTGATGCTCTGCACGCGGCGGTTGGAGAAGCTTGCTGCATGCAATTTCCTGGCTCGAAGACATCTTCCTCCTGCCGCACCGTAAGTTACATGCATATCTACAAGTTCATTCCACGTATACCGGTTCATGTTACTTCTGCAAAGTCATTTAGTCAAATGACGACTGACTGCACGCGTCAAACAGCTGTGCTTATGCATGGGTGGTATGTACACACAGCGCCCTCCACACTACCATTCCCTACCTCCCCACCAAATATTGATGATGAATTCTGAATCACCCTGTATATACATTTATATACATTCTAACCCTAATTTATGTTTTCTTTCATTTCCATTGTGTTAAAGCCGTAGATGACCCAGTCACATGTCATAGGTTCACTTTATGGCCGCACAGACACTATACACTTTTGAATATGCATACCTTCTTTGGGATTCAACCCTGTGCCCATCGATATAGTAGCCAATATCCCAAACCACTATACGGACCAATTTTAGTATTATTATATTTTGCTCTACAAAAATATTGCCGCTCGTGAGAAGAAAGTGGGTAGCTACCTCTATAAAGTGGCTCCCTGACGTTGACTACGCTGGAGCCATGCTTACATTTGGGATCCACCTTCCAGATACATATAGTGGTTAGTGACGCTAACAGCTGTACGGATGGTTTTAGGTTTGAATCCCGGAGAAGGCGTGGGTGTTTGTTTTAAATGTATATTATCTGTGCAGCAAAGAGGTACAGCGAGCCGAAAGTTTTCTTGAGTGATTGGTGTTAGGGCAGGTGATGTGGGGAACCCTCTGACGGTTACAGCCGAAAACATCGCGGCAAAAACAACGCGAACGAAAACGTTGCGGAGAAAACAACGCAAGGCGAAAACGTCTTGGTACAAAACATCGTGGGAGAAAATAAAGCAATGAGAAAACATCGCAGTTCTAAAACATCGTGGTACAAAATATCGTCGTCGAAAATACAGCGGTTCAAAAACTTCGCAGTTTAAAAAAATTGTCGCCAAAGATATCGTGGTAAAAAATAAAGTACCTACAAATCATCGCATGACCATAACGTCGCAGACATGCGTTTTTCAGGCTTTAATAATTGTTAATGGATATTCGCATAATGGTTTATGAGAGCAAGGTGGAAAGAAGGATAATTTTTACTTTCATATTTTTAGTAACTAATAAATTTTTAAAAAACAAGAAATTTGAACAAAACAAGAAATAATTTTCACTGTAAGAGTATCAGATTAACAAAAGTGAAGAATTAACTTAGCAATTTTTTTATAGATAAGTTCATGCATTTACTTATCTTTCTTTTTCTATTTTTTTAGATTATACTTTTCATGAAAAATTGCCAATAAAACTTTGTAAAAAATAATTTATTAATGACCTTTGTTAGTTAACTATGCCAGTTTAAAATTGAGTGCTATAAGTTCTGTTAATTTTCTATGCTTAAGTTTCCACTTTACATTTTCAGCAAATATTTATTCGTTAATGAAACATATAAAAGTGAAAGTTATCTTGGGCTCACAAATCATTATGCGAGATTTTACAATTATTAAAAATCATTAAATTTTACAATTATTAAAACCTGAAAAACGCATGTCTGTGATGTTATCGTCATGCGATGATTTGTAGGTACTTTATTTTTTACCACAATATCTTCGACGGCGATGTGTTTAAACTGCGAAGTTTTTGAACTGCTTTATTTCCGACGACGATGTTTTAGAACTGCAATATTTTCTTTTTGCTTTATTTTCTCCCACGATGTTTTCGCCTTGCGTTGTTTTCTCCGCGACGTTTTCGTCCGCGATATTTTTGCCGCGATGTTATCGGCGGACACTCCCTCTGACTGCTTTCGCGAGATGTTCTCCTACAAAATTAGGGCTGAGCTGCACATTTAGTGAGAGGAGACTATACCTGCACAGCCTATGATAAAATTCTGGTGTCCCACCTATTTATACCTATACCTGTATATTTCCCAGAATCCTAGAGTTTCAAATTCTAAAATTTCCTCAAAAATCAGATATAATAAAGTTAATCATGCAAAAATATATGTTTACTCATATAATACATTTATTTAGAGGCTACATGAGACATGAATATCAGATCAAGCGTTTTTCTCAGTTACAACTTGCTAATTTATTAGTAATCTTTCTAATTAACCAAATATAATTTTAATACTTTAGGTACATCAGAAAAAATTAGCCTATTTTAAATAGTATTGAAAATCAAAATAATAAGACTATCTTACTAAAGCTAATATAATCTAATTTCACTGCAATATCATCTAATCTGTATTCTAATCTATCTAATTAAATCTAATGTAAGGTTTCTGATGCAATTTATCTACTAATATATCTTACTAACTTTTTAAACCACAGACAGGATTGTCGGTGATTCATCAAATACAGAACGTTGCCTTTCAGACACATTACGATTAGATCAGATTATTCAAATTAAATGAAATCCTGCAACAGCTGTGTGAATAAGAGAAAGAATACTTTCGTGAAGGACTTGATAAGAGAAGCTGCCTTGTATTTACGTTGCAACCTCGAAACCTCCCATGCAGCCAGCCAAGTTTGAGCCTATATCGAATTGCTAGGGTTCAGCGAGTTTACAGCTTGGCCGCTGTTAGGCTCAGACATTGTACAACAGCAATTAAAATCAAACTAAATTATTTATTAAGTTCTAGGTGTCACATTTTTGAGAGCTAACACACAAATTATATGTGAATAATTTAAAAGGTTCAGAACTCAGTCAGAGAGGTACGGTTCTCAGTAACTGAGTATTACGAAAATTAAATAATTAAGGTGATTGATTTCCTACTGACGCTTTACCGAATCTGATTCTGTTTTAAACTTTAATCCAGAGAAAACGATAGCAGCTACATAAAATATCGCCTAGTTTATGTTAGAAATACTTTACAAATGTAATTAATTTAAAAATTATGAAACATTATTTTGAAGTAATATTTTATAAATTCTGATTGTCTGTCTGATCCTGGCAAAGATCTCGAAGGATATATACCTAAGGTGAGGGATGCTTTCGTGGAGAACTTTTTAAGAAGAATTGGCTATACACGTTTGTACATGGGGAGAACCAGGACGCTCATGCAGCCATCCCTTTCTCCGGGATTTGAACCTCGGACTGAACTAGCAGTGTTAAGCGCCTTTACGCTTGGCTGCTATAGGGCTAAAATTTCTGAAGTCAGATTGACGGTGACATCAGAATTCAGGTTCAGTCTTCAATTTATAAGAAATCATCGTTTCTTGCCGTGCATGGTGTCATGATATAGCTGGTAAGCACTTAGCATTTGGAAGATTCGTGTTTTTATTCCAGGAAAGGCATGGTTGATTTTTCGTTTACTGCCCTTTCCCTGAAAAAAGAATCTATTTTCTGTACAAATTAATTTTTAATGTTTACATAATTTTTTTTCTGTACGTGAAGCTCGATACGATTTATGCGTAGTGAGAAATTCGTTCAACACATATTTAAAAATTAAAGCTTACACTTTTTTAAAGAAATTCTATGTTGTTCAAGAATTTTTAAAATTTTAAATTCTCTCGGCTTTGACCTGTGCTTTAACGAAACATCGTTAGGCATTGCTCTTAAGTAAATAAAGTAAAATAAATCTTTATGCCCCAGATTGGCGTAAAGCGTTTAACATACCCCTGTATGCAAGATAATTCATTCAGAATAAATTAGTGATAACGTGATTTATTTATAGTCTGGTTTGCTTTACAAGCGAGCGACTAAGCAAGCTGGTTAAAAATCTGCCCTTCAAGTTGGACTACTCGAATAACGGCACTTCCTGTTGCTCTAACTGATGATAAATATCCATCAACAGCTGCCATCCGACAAACATATTTAGCGGGAAAGCTGATAGTAAATTTTCCTTTCGTAGACGTGATAGCCATGTTTATTTTGAAATTTACTAAGCGAAAAATATTGCTCCCGCAGCTCTGTCACTCTTTCATAAATTCCTAAATAAATGGATTTTCTGATGACTGCATGAATCTTTAAAAACTTTACCTTGTTTAGATAAATTTAACTACACAGTCCAGTCACATTAATGTGACCACCACGTACTTTCCATGTCAGAGTTAAATAACCAATCACAGAAGGCAGGTGGCAGCACAGTGCAGTTGAGCGTATATAAAGAGTGTGTGAGGGCTTCGGAAAACATTTCAATCGTTGGCGTAATGCAGAAACGAAGCGATTTATCCGACTTCCAAAAGGGCATGATCATTGGCTTTCGGGCCAAGGGTGGAAGCATTTCCGAAACGGCTGAGTTTGTGAACTGTTCGCGTGCCGCCGTGGTAAAAGTGTACCGTGCATGGCAAAATGGGACTGTCCAAAATCAGCGACGTGGCAAATGTGGTGCACCACTGGCCATAGATGACAGAGGCGAACGACGGTTGCGGAGATGCGTTCGGGCAGATAGACGGGCTACCGTTGAGCAACTGACCACCAAAATGAACCAAGGGGCTACCAAAAGTGTCTCCCAAAGTACTATTCAGCGAACATTGCTGCGTCTGGGCCTCCGAAGCAGACGCCTGGTTCGTGCACCTATGCTGACTGCTGTTCATCGACGGCGAAGGCTAGAATTTGCACGCCAGTACAGCAGCTGGACGTCCACTGAGTGGCGACAGGTTGCGTTTTCGGATGAATCGCGTTTTATGCTCCATCGGACAGATGGACGTTGGCGTATAAGGCGTGAAACCTCTGAAAGGAACCACCCTGCAACCATTGCCGGAACGGTCCAAGCTGGAGGCGGGAGCATTATGGTCTGGGGAATGTTTTCCTGGCATTCTCTAGGTTCACTGATCATTGTGGAAGGCACAATGGATCAATACAAGTACGCATCTGTCCTTGCGGACCATGTTCACCCCTACATGCGCATTGTTTTTCCTCAGGATGATGGCATCTTCCAGCAGGACAATGCGAGGTGCCATACAGCTGCCAGTGTACGTGCGTGGTTCGAAGAGCACCAGGATGAGTTTACCGTCCTCCCCTGGCCAGCAAACTCACCTGAGTTAAACCCAATCGAGCATCTGTGGGACCATCTCGATCGAGTTGTTCGCGCCATGGATCCTCAACCGCGTAATCTAGCGCAGCTGGCCACGGCATTAGAGTCGGCATGGCTCAACATCCCAGAGAACACCTTCAGGGACCTATGTGACTCTCTTCCTGCACGTCTCGCAGAAGTCCGCTCTGCAAAAGGTGGTTATTCTGGCTTTTGACAGATGGTCACATTAATATGACTGGACTGTGTAGTTCAACCGATAAGTGCATTGTCAAGGAAAATGGCAGTCGTGGTATCTCAGCTTTCTAAGCGATAAAATCGTTATGACAATTAATAGTGAATCGTTAATAATGTTGTATTTTAAATTTCAATAATTGTGTATAAGTTTTTAAACACTGACTGTGATATGTCGTGTATTTAACACAGCTAAGACGTTTAAGAACATTATCCTCTATTTAGCGCAGTTTCTCTTTAGAATTATTAGTTAGAATAGCAATGAAATCTTTATATAATAAGTTAGAAAGTTTGCTTAAGTCAAATAGAACACAAATCAAAATGAACAGTCTTCATAAAATTTAAACTGAAGTGTTGAAAAAAGAACTTACAAAAGATTCAGTAAGTTTTAAATACGTATCTTCACGCTTACTTATTAGGCTATAATATCAGGACTATATTCCAGAAAAGAAGGTAACGCTGATGAAAAAGAAAATCTTAGACTCAAGTACAATGCGAGTATAAAATCTTTTCAAGATTTCTACATCAAAACATAGGTAGAATCCTCTCTTGTCAATATATCATTTGGCTCTCGTTTGTTTTTGATGCTACCAAGTTTTATTATGCAAAAGTGATACTAATTTATTCTAACAAAATGTTAATAATTCTTTGAATTATTTAATATTATTTTTCAAAATGGTAATGATTTTGATTTAGCAATTTAATCACTCTTCCTATTTCGGCATTAATTATATTTAACTACTTAAGCAATTAGCTGAATTTACGCTTATGCTGTTGCAGTGGTCTCAAACTGGCAGGCCGCATACGGCCA
Organism: Stegodyphus mimosarum; assembly: GCA_000611955.2. Classification (NCBI taxonomy): domain Eukaryota; kingdom Metazoa; phylum Arthropoda; class Arachnida; order Araneae; family Eresidae; genus Stegodyphus; species Stegodyphus mimosarum. The sequence continues at coordinate 142,168 of KK115406.1, forward strand.
CCGAAGATGTTTTACGCGGTCCTTGAATACATTCCCTGTAAACCAATTAGCTGTTTTATGATATTAATTATTATGACAAGAATTTGAAGATAAGTTTAATATTTTAATGCTTTTAAGTTCAATTTCGCATTATTTTTATTCCGTTAAAAACAAACGTGCGTAATAACCTTAGAAAATTTGCAGATAGAAGTAATTAATTTACACTGTGATATAAATCTTATCCAAAAGTACATATTTGGTAAGATACATATTTATATATTATTTATAAGATACACATTTTATTAATCTTTTTTCATCCTTGTTAAAAGATAAATACTGTCAGTTAACGAATTTTTGCAATAAGAATAATCGCTTTGTCTGGGAACACATTTATATGTGAACATTTTCTTTTCCTCAACTGAGAACTACTAAATCTAAAAAAGAAGCAGATTGACCGACGAACCTCTTAAGTTCGAGATAAAGTTTGTTTCTAGTTGTTTTTCCCGAAGGTTAATGAATTTATCAAACTCAAAATGCAATGATGGGTTGTGGCTGAAATGTGTAGCAAGAAATAAAGAAGTTTATAAATTATTTACGTAAATTTTACGCATTTTATCCGTATGCATCAAAGACAAATTTAATAACTTAAGGAAAGCTAATAGGCTATCACTGTGTATTCTCAAATTTTGTACCACTTGGAAAATTTTCGTAATTTGTTTAAGCTAAAAGTAAATAATTTAGCGATTAATATAACCCATTTGAATTATTTGATCAATCTGAAAATTTAATATTAATTTACGAATTATGATAAGTGAATTAAAAAATGCAATCAATGGAAATTATTACGAGATACAAGCCAACCTTTAGATTTCGTACAGAAACTAAACATAGATAAATTTTCTTTTACTTCATTATTATTACTGTTTTTACGTATTTGGATAAATATTTAATAAACAAAATTTAAACTTTAATTTTAAAAAATCATTTCGGTTAAAAGGAAAAGAGAAAGAGAGAAATTTTATAAAAAAGAAAAAAAAATCTGAAAGGCTTCAGATTTTAAATTTCATCCAAAGGGCCGTTTTTGCAACATTTTGTGTGTTACCTTTATTCATTAAATATCATGTTCTACGTACCCAAACCATAAAATTCAGTTCAACAGTAATATCGCAAAATAGTTTTAAAATGAGCATATCTTTAGAATTTCCGATACATAGTACCGCGCTGGAGATAAAAATGTTTTTTTTCTGTACAACGTTGCATTTGCTCGCTTTGAAAGACTTCAGTTTGTTAACTAAAAATTCATTGAAGTTTTGCAAAATATGAAACTGATAATAAAACAAATTCCAGAGTAAGGCTTCCAGATGCCCATATTCGGTGAAGGATTACGTTATTCAAACTTTGATGACTCTAGGTACCGTTGTTTTATCTCAATGCGAAAAAGCATGCATACATTTATGCAGATTGTTCATTATTTAATTTCTTTAAATATAATACAGGGCGATAATATTTGGCGGCAACCATTTGAAAAGAGACCGAACGCCTTTAGTGAATCAAAGCAAAATTCCGAAACGAAATTAATAGTCCTTATGGGAAAATTGCCCCTTTGGACTAAATATAATTTCGCTTTCGGAAACAACTGCTTTGAGATTGTGCATTTGGCACGTATCGAAATTTACTTTGCAGCACAGTATAGAGCAAAGCATGAAATACATAACCAAAACTTTTGAAACTTTCATTGCTGTGCGCCATGTATGTACCATAATACCCTCATCCCGATTTGCTTGAGTGACCAGAACAACAGCAGCCGAGCGGTAAAATCGGTAACAATGGTAGTTCCGGACCGGAGTTTCGATGCCAAGCAAACGGGCTGGTAGCATAAGTGCTTTCGTGGTTTTCTCCATCTGTAACGTGTATACGAGCCAGTTTCCCTTACAAAATGTTCCAAGAATGTATCCCTTCCCTTTGATAGAGACTTCTAGTTCGCTAGTACTAAACACATTGAGCCCAACTTGCACGAAATTGAAGTTACACGGCTCCTTCTTTTTATCAGAGAATCCTGGGATGAAATTTCTCGAAAAACCTTGAATGGTGACTAGAAGAAAACTTATCCGTTCGTTTTCGAATTTGAGACGAAAGCAACACCATAAATTGATCAATTCACTGATGTAATAGCAGATCTTGTCAGTCTTGCCTGGCAGTTAAATATGGAAAATGATAGCTATGATATTAGGGAGCTGTTAGACTAACATAGCAAGGAAGCTGACAAAAGAAGGAGCTTTTAGTAATGCGTGAGCAAGTTACAATTGAAAATGCCAAAACCTCAGCCCAAATGTACCAGAAATGCTTATGGCAACTTTAAGTTTAACAGAAAGCCTAGGCCAAGTTAAGAAAATGGTTAAAATTTGAAGAATAGAGGCTCTGATGAGGATCGCTCTATCTAGAAGACAAGGAATTTAAAAAGAAATATTAGCCTAAAACGAAAAAATTGCAGATAACAATGAAGAATGTGTTTCAGCTAGAAGACAAGGAATTAAAAACATCATTAACTTTCTACGAAAACTTTTAATGTGACAAAATATGTCAATGAGTCTGTAATGTCTGATACCTCCCTCTTGCATTCGAGGGAAAAAGCTTGTACAACTCCCTCTGGCGATTGATTGCCGCAGGAGAGGAGCCAGTTAGGGTTTGGACAACGTCGGAGGTGACTGCACGATTATCGCAGGCGTGCACTCATCTCAAGTTTTGATAGAACTGCACGATAGTATGGAGGCGTGTACTTCTCCATTTGACATCAATTAATGTTAATCATATGTAAATATCTTGTAACATAATTAATTACCTCTTATATATAAATAAAATAATGTGTGAAAGAAGTTCCATTATTGAATTAAGACCAAGGATGACAGAAATGTAAAGAACCAAAACGAAACGACACGACAGAGTCGCTAGAGGAATTTATGAATTGTTTTAAGCCATCATCATCGAAACACGTTGGGAGGCAAAAAAGTTTTTGGCATCAAATATAAAAAAAATAGTTTAGCAATAAGTTCTTTTTGTAGAGAGGCAGTGGAAATGTTAAATGAACAAACTCGAGATATTGGGAAATCTGAAAGCGTTCGGATTTTATATTACGCCCAAAGGCGTTTTTTTCACGGGGGATTCAAAACGGGATTTGAAAACAGATACAGACATTCAAAGTCATTCGACGCAAAGTACCGTTAGACATCGTAACGTCTTTGTGTTGCTACACTACTAACATAATACCGATAAAAAATGTAAAGAAACCTCGCGCATAAAATATCTGTGCTTGAAGATGCCCACGATGTTAATGTTAATAGAACGCTTTGAAATCCTTGACTTTGTTCATGGAAAATTCGTTAAAGTTTTACGAAAAAATGAAATAGATAGTAAACCAAATTCCAAATTTGGGCTTCCAGATGACCATATTCGAAGGGAGGACTAAGTTATTCAAAATTTGATGTCTATAGGTACCGTTGTTTTTTCACAGGGCGAGAAACATACAGACATTCATGCAGATTCATCATTATTTAATTTCTTTAATTATAATCCGAGACTTTAACATTTGAGGCAACAATCTGAAAAGTGATTCAGACTTTTATAGTGAACCAGCGCAAAATGCCAAAACTAAATTGTAAGCTCTTCTGGGCAATGCCCATTAGGGCTGAAAAACCTTCTCTTATTAACTGGAAATATTTTAAAGATAAAAACAAGGGAATATTCATCAGCTTTGAATATCAGGAAAAAACTAAGACAGTATTTTTCAAGTTATAAAATAAAATAGATAAAAATTGAAAACCAGAAGAAATTAATTGGATCCGTCGTAAATAAGGGAGAAATTTAAAGGAAACTTTTAGCCCTTTTCTTTCATTTAAGTATATTACATAGCATATTTTATACGTAATGAGCCTAAGCATCATCTGTAAAAAAGCTGTCGTTTACGAATGTCCGAACTTGATGTCTTTATTGCTTTATATCCCTTTGTATTCAATAGCATTATCATTTCATGCGCTCTGTACTTGATGTCCTCAAATTTTTTCTTAGTCTTATTTGGAAGAGTAAAAATGTATTAAAATGTAGGACCTCATTTTCATGCAAAAAATAAATAAATGCATTTTTAGGATTTCATTGAAGTTATTTTTTTCAGTGTGTTTTCCTTATTATGTTTTATTTACTTCCAAAACTCTCATTTTTTAAAGGATTTGTGATGTTTCGTTTGATCTTCTCCATTACGAAAGCGGTTTGGGAGAATTTTTTTTGTTTCTTTTTATGTCTTTCAATAACAGCAATCAAGCTGTTACAACATTATTTCCCATGAAAATTATTTCCTAACAATATTTTAAAATCTTTTTTTTTTCTAAGCGAATGAAATTCTGTTTGAAAGAAGACAAAATTTGCTTGTTGAAATTTAATTATTTAAATTTAATTTTTTCAATTTCATATAAAAATTTTAAAATATGTTAACTTACCTGGCTGTTTTTATTAACAATTCCAATCAAAGGCCAGACCTCCAATAGTTCAGGATCACTTATTTTTATTTTGAAAACAGCGTTGCTTTTACGACTATAAATCCGAAATGATTTCTTCTGAGAATTTATTTTGATTACTGGCTTGATTTCTACAGGCTCGGAATGCGACTTGCACTCTGAAACGGGCTTGAAAAATAATACACACTGAAATTCTTGACGTGAGTCTGGAATTTCCTGTTGAAAGTCGGAAGTATCTGACATGTCAGATGACATCGTATAACTTTGCTTTCGCAAAGGAATTCTTTTTTTACCCACTGATTACACTACTTGTTGTAATGATTATTTTCTAGCAAGATTAAAGATCAAAACTCTCAGATAAAAAATTGCAATAAATAATGCCAGGTTATTCTTCTTAAAATATTTAACAGATTAGATGCTATTATTAAATTAAATTTAAATAAAGTAGCTAAGCACGCGAATATTAATGGCAGAAATATAGATGTAGTAATAATAATAGATCACACATTGGTAAGTAAAACCTTATTCCAGACAGAAAGTTGGCAATAGCTATGAAAGTGGATAAAAAAACGGAATGGCAGTTGTTGCTATTGTTATTTTTCTAATCAGAATATAATCTTTTGTTTCATTTCTGAGCACCAGTGACACTATGAGTAGTTTTATAAGGTCTACTTTCGTGTTACATCGGAAAAAATTATCTAATATTTAAAAAAAAAATAAATAAAAGAGATCTGAAATATTTTAGATTTTAATGGTCACCCAAAAGGTTTTGTTAAGTCTTTTTATGGTCTCTCTGAGCTTGCAGAGAGCTTTTATGCTCTTGCATTCCGTCCTGCTTATCCATTTTTTTTTGTCTTTTTAGCTTTATTATTAAACATAGTTTTCTTCGTACTTATGTCCCATTCAGCTCAACAATAATATCACAAAATTTTTAAAAGCCGCAATAACATATGTTTCGAATTCTCGATGTAGTGCTAAGCGCTGACATACGTTTTTATATTGTTTTTAGTTTTTTCTCAGTTCATCATATCAATATTCAATATTCTTAGTAAGATGGCTAATAAAAACGTTTGCGTCTTTTTATCACTAACTTCTTACATGCTAAGTTTATTTATTAAATATTACCTTCTTCGCACTTACGCGGCATAAAATTCAATTGAACAGCAAAATCACAATATATTTAACAACAACGTATATTTATTATTCCCGATAGAATGTTAGAGGTTGCTATACATATTCTTTTATTCGCTATATTATTTCTTTAAAAACTTATCTTTCGCGAGATCTGCCGCCTAAAATAGTTATCATAAAAATGAAGAAGTATACAGTGGTACTAATGAGTCCAGTTAGTGTCATTTCATAAAAATATTGAATATTTCTAATTAGACATTCCATGATTTTAATGCATGTTTATTTAAACCCAACACATTTAAAAGTAGGAAAACATATTCTTAAAAACTGTATTTATTGTTTTTAAATCGCTTTGTTTATTATTCAATAACCTCCCAGATTAAATTTATAAGTATCTTAGGCTTCACTAAATGGCAAAATGCTGAAACGTGGAAGATAAAAGCATTTGATTTACGACCGCGGCCGACTGAGCCGAGTTTGATGCTTAAATTAAAAAATAATCATCTTACATTTTTCCGGATGGCAACAGTTTCGCTCGCTCTAAATAAAAATGTTTTGTTTCGGACAGTGTTGCCACTGCTTGCTTTCAAACCATTCAGTTTGTTAATCAAAACTTCATTAAAGTTTTAGAAAATATGAAATAAATAATAAAACAAATTTGAAATTCAAACTTCGGGCGTCTAGGTGCATCTTCGGTTGAGGACTACGTTATTCAAAATTTCATTGCTCTAAGTATCGTTGTTTTTTCACAGCGCGGGAAACATACATTCATAAATGCAGATTCTTCATTATTTAATTGCTTAAAAGTAATACATGGCTTTAAAAATAATACATTCTTTAAAACTAATACGTCGTTTCTAGTGAAACAACGCAAAATCCTATTTTGAGACTTTCGTTCCTTTTGGGCAAAAATGCAGAATACTAATTATTTAATGAATAAGGAATATGAAAACTTAAATTGTCCTTAAAATATGACTCGTATCGTATTCCATGTAGTATCAGTGTACACTGAAAACAAAACAAAAACAAATTAGGGAAGATTCTAGTCAAAAAAATTTTAAGCAAACGTTATTAATTATAGTTTTCGAATATTCGATGCCCCACGAAACTTTCCCGCGTTTTAGCGACATAATGAAATAGTGGGAAAAATTTGTTTTGCCATTTTACGTCAAATAAATACTGTTCTGTTTCATGAACAATAGAAAAGAAGCATTTTATAAGGATAAAAGAAATTTCTTGCAAAAAAATAGAAACATATATCCGTTATCTGTAGTTTTGCTACAGAAGTAGTTTTTAGAAGTCACCGTAATGGATATTGTAATTGAATAAATGTAATTGACCACTATGTTAACTGTAACCATAATTTGACCCTCGTATTGCTTTCCAATAATTTCAAGAAGCATAAAGTAGTTTTTGGCAGTCCTTGATTTTTAAGGTGGTGGTCCTCAAATTAATTCTTGCTTTTATCATTCTTCGAGCAGCATCTGCAGTACCGTTTATATTAGTTCTGCAAGATTGATCTAAGGATTCTACACAACTTGCGATGTACCACTCCGCAAAGGCTTCTTATCCCACAGAAGCATCGTGAAACTTCGTTAATAAATGTGATGCTATGTGGCCATACTGAGAGATATTCCTAATGTATTTGGCTGAACTACTCATTAAAAAGCACTTTAAAGGGTCACTCCTGCTTTTGTTTTGTAATACGGAGAGGATTTAAATTAATAGAATTAAAAATTTAATAGGTTATTTAATTTCCTAAAGGAAATGTTTTCACTTATATGTTCTCAATATTTTTATTTCTACATTTATAAATAGTGGCTCCATTTAAAAAATAAATAAATAACTAAAAGCGGAGATCACATATTACATCATTACATATTTATTTTCATACTTATATGGACTAAGTATGAGAAGCATATTGTTTTCGTAATAATGCTATGAACGAAGGAGACGGAAACGTCTGAGCAGTGATAATTGGTGTACATTTTGTATTATCAGGGGGCTTTTAGAGATTCGATGCTGCGGCGTCTTTCTTGGTGAATAATAAAATTAAGGTTATTGAGAAAATAATTATTACGAGCTTTAAACATAAAAAGCATTTATAAAAGCAAACGTTGCTGAATGAACTTTATTTTCCTCTTTGATATCAATGTCTTCCCAGATGCTGAAATTGTAACATCAGTTTAGCAAAGTTTAGACTACAATCAGTTGTGTTAAGACAAACGTACAAGCATCTGAATTTTCGGTAGCTAAGCTGCTCATGTTCTTACTTGAAATAAATTTCATGAGTAAAGATATTTGCTGGCATTTATAAGTTGAATCGAATGCGGAAACAATGGCAGAGCGAATTTTTTGTAATTATGGTTTACGGATCGGCGTTGCAAATTTATCGATATCTCCTTGAAATTATGTTACAGTTTTAAAATTGCATGTTCACTTGTTCGTTGTAATCAAACAAAAATGTTACTGTTATTATTTATTTTCGTTTTTTATGTATTCTTCGAGTTCTCATTTCATAATTAAATTTTATAATTTATTTTTATATATTGTGCTTCATTTTTGGAACTCGAGTGGGCCCCTTGAAATTGTAAAATGGGTCACATTTTTGGCGACTCACGCGTTATATGTTGCCAAGGCCTGGGTTAGATAACAAGTCATTGCTTAGTGTAGAGAGATTTTAATGGATGTAGAAGGAAAGAAAATCAACGAAATCAACTTTACCAATAAGTGGTGGATTTTTTTCAGAAGAAAAATTAAATTTGTGGTTTACAGATCTGCAGCGATCAGCTGTGGGTTCGTTTCCATTTTATTAAATTCGTGCCACTTGATGCGAAACTTCAAAGCTGGTTTTTTTTTTGGCAATAGGTGTTAAACAGAGGAAAGCTATAAATTCCCCTGCGATGTATGTCAGGAATAGGGTCATTAAGCACAGAACGGAGTCTGTTACCTTGTAAGGGACAAGGTTTAGTTCAATTTATTAACCATGTTCATGTTTGAAAAATTACATTAGAAAAATTGTTTCCGTTTCACAGCGACAATAACTTAGGTGAATCGTCACACACAGCAACAGATTCATGAAGTCGCCTTGTAGAAATTTTTAACATTTTTAGAGATAAACATTCTAGAAAACAACTATGCCGTCTCTGGGACTCAAAACAGGAATCTTCAAATTATTAACTATACTTCCTAGCCTCTTAATACCACTTGAATATGCATGTAAAGGCAATTTCTAACACTCTTCCCCATTTTAAAAGTTTTTCTTCATTCGGCCGAATTTAGAGCAAGTTACTATCCAATATATTTTATTTCGAACACTACTGTAGAAAATTGTTAGAGCGAGAAATACAAAAAATCAATTGTATCATCATCGGCATTGGAACTAAGGATCTTGCAATTGCTAGCCGGTCGTGCTAAGTACACCAATTTTTGAATGTCTTTAAATAATTTGAGTGAAATTATATGTGAATTGTAGTATCCTTTGTATAATGTAACCTAAAAGGCCTCAAGAATGCGAAGTTTCGCCGGAAAAATAAGGTTTCAGAGAAAGGTTATTAAACATTGAGGTAAACAGCTTTGGCGACATTTTTAGTCCGATCCCTGTATGTTTGCAGCTGGTTCGATTATAAGGACCCTATGTAACTGTAGCTGTATGTGCCTTGGAACAATTTCGAGAAATCGAAGGTGCTGGAAGTTTCTCGGTAGCCGCAAAGAACGATATAATATCGGTGAGAGCATTAGTTTAGCTTAGTTCAGATTTGAGTTCATGCGTTTAGCTCAGAGTATTGACAGTAACGAAAGATCATTCTGCGAGCCTACAGCATTTAGGCTTTGCACAATTTCTTTTGTTTAATATTCTTGAAGTGGTAACTAGTATTTGTGCTATGTCATACTGAGAGTAATTTGTGAAAGTTCTAGTAATAATCTAGTTCTGTAAATTTTTTGGGGGGAATGAGTTTTATCAAGCTATCATCGGTTCTGTATATATTGAATCCATCACGAACTCGTGTAATACACACCCGTACTATCACGTAACGATATTTATCGGAGTAGAAAACATGAAAACCATCAGTGCTGTCGCCGAAATTCAAATTCCTGACCTTCCTACTGCTAGCCAGACGAGCTTCCAGGTACACCACGAAGACATGTGATAAGGAAGGAGAAAATTTCCTACATTTATACTGCCAAACTGATGAGATTTTATGAAGAAAAGGTCTGATTTAAGATGATAAACTAATTTAAACTGATAAGTATGAAATTGCTTGAAAAATTATCAGTAAATGAATAAACTGTTTTGCCCATATGAAAAATATATTTTAGCCTCATGTTAGAATTATTTTCCTTTTTATTAATGTCTTTTCTTGAAAGTTTCCTAAAAATATATAAGCCCACAAACGACCAAGTAGTAAAGTCACTAAATCTGATACTTCATCCGGGGTTCGAATCCCAAGAAGCAGGATGGCTGCAGGGGCGTTTTCGTAGCTTTTCCATGTGCAACGAACATACGACGCTATTTCCCTTAGGAAGAGCCCCCGCGAAGGCATCCCTTCCCATAGACAGATAGCCCTTGAGAGCTTTGCCGTAACCAAATAAACCAAACCTAAAAATATAGAAATTAGTCTATTATTCATCAATATAAACTTTTCCTTTCCAGTTTAATAATTGAAAAGAAGGTCAAACATATATCATTTCCATCGTTACATTTTCTTGCTTTAGCTATAAACAATCTTTCGTATATTCTATTTTCATTTATTTGTGACATAACTGTTGCTTTTTCTATAGAAAATCTTATAAATAAAATCACCTTAAAGTTCTTTCAAAAGTTCAAAGTTTTATCACTCTTGAATTTGATTTAACATCTGCAGTTGAGGTTTACTAAAAACAATTTTACTAAGTGCGCTGCCGAATATGTGCATTAACTTGAAAATGAAGCGGCAGAAAAGCCACAAAATTCCGTGCTTATAAGGATTTCTGTTATACATCTAGATATACATCGAATCTTATTTGAAATTGTTTAGTCAGGAGTGTTGGGTTTGGTTAAAATAAAGGCTTTAAATGGTTTCTGTTTGATATAAAATACCACGAAGCATAAACATATATTCTTGATTATATAAGATTTGAACAAAATTTAAAACCTAAAAATTTTCTTTCACTAAAACTTCGCACTATAATTTGTTACTCCTATTCAAAAGAAAAAAGATTTAAAAATTTTAATAAATTAAAATGTTATATTTTTCATTTTCGGGTAGTTTATTATTTTTCAATGATGAGATCCTTCGGCATATATTATCATGTTTTACAAGTTTAAAACACTGCTGGTTTTACTGTATATTTTTACCTTTAAAATCTATTAATATGTGAAAGTAAAGCAGGCTAGTATGAAATTTAGAATTACCTAAAATTCTATCACCTTTAGACTCGAGTAAGCCTTATAGAAAAAAATATCAAAACATTTTTAGCTTTAAAGAGGAGAGACTCTGGATCTCCTTCGAAATGCATAGAGTCTTTTGTAAACTTTCATTAGTTTAAAATAAAATTTCGACTAACTCTAAAGAAAAATAAGTATTTAAAAATAAGCTAAAAAATCTTACACTCGAATAAATTTTGTTGGAAAAAATTTTGAAAACATCAAGTGATATATTTATCGATTTCGTGTATAATCAAACATATGCTCTTTTTCTTAAAAACAAATTCCTTAGATTCTTTTTTATTTTATGTTTTAAATTCCTCATTAACATTTTACCTTATTGTCAAATTAAAACATACTATTTACTTTCGCATGTGTTCATAAATAATGCTTTTTGCATTATTTTTTGTGTGCTATCGCAATGAGGAAATATTTTGTTTTGATGTTTTCTAACCATCATTTATCTTAAACAGAACTTATAAGCTACAAATAAAAACGCATTTTTATTAAGGCATCTAATTTATATTTATCAGTTTTACACATATTTGTGAGGACTATCAGTTTTACACATATTCGCTTTCCTTCTGTGTAGTTTCGTTGTGTAAGTGGTTGGAATATCTAGCTAGAAATTAAAGATCTGTGATTTGAAACTTGGTAACGGGAAGACATGATTTATTACGCTTCTTGGTTTCCAAAAATTCTAACAGTCATTTTTATATCCAGGAATTAAAAAATGCGTAACTTTTCTAATAGCTAAAAATACCCAGTATACAGGCTGCATGGAAACAAAATGTAAAGGCCATAAACTGAAAAGTTCAACGAATTCGTAATGATAGCATATCTTTCTCGGAGAAAGTTTCGACCTAGAGCGCAGAACTATGTTTTGGTTGCACTAAATGACAAAGCGTTTAAGCTTGTAAATAAGCTTTAGCAGGAAAATGTGCTTAAATCTTACGAATGGTTTTTAAGTTTACGAATAAGCTTCGATGTGACAGTTATTAGCTGGATAATGTGCTTTGATCACCGTAAATGACACAACATTTAAACATGTAAATATGGTTTAGCTTGAAAATGCATTTTAATCTTGCAAATGTGTTTATGCTTAGGAATTAGGAATGCCTTTTAAATTTTCATACTGGTTTAAGCTTACTAATGTATTGTGATTTTAAAATTTATACGCTTGCTAATATATTTTGAGCGCTATAATCAGCCACTGTTAACGTCTGTTTCATTAGACTGAAAATGTGTTTTAATCTTGCAAATTTATTTAAGCTTACGAATGTGTTTCAGTTTTGAAAAATATTGACTAGCTTGTTAATTTATTACGACATCAACTGCAAATGTGTTTCGAATGTTGTAAACGGAACCACGTTTTACGGCGATCAAAGTACCTTTGCAAGGCAAAACAAACAGAATTTCCATTTAAAAAATTTCCAGTTTGGAGAATTCTTTGGTTTTCTGTTTATCGAAGAAAGCAAGAGACTGACATATTACTAGAAATAAATATTAATGTGTATAGTCATTGGGTTATTTTGGAGCAGGAGCGATGAAAAATAAACAACGTCTTCGCCGGGAATCGAACCACGGACCTCTCGGTTACGCCTCGAGCGGGCTGACCACTACACCACAAAGGCATGCGAAGAAGGCGGGAGAAATACCTTATAAATGTCTATCATTTTTATTATGGTGTATGTCTGATAGCTTTATAATGTGGAGAAAAATACCTTTTTACTATTTACAAATAAGAGTTACATTGTTAAAAAAAAGCTTGCAAATTGTTTATTGGAAATTCATGGCTGGAATACACCAAACGAAAGTGAGTTTCATCGATCCTGTTGTATGGTAGGATAGTAACAAAAGAGTTTTATATTCGTGGTCTGTGATCATTTTGGAGCACATGGATGAGTTCTAAGCGTGTTTTTCTCTCCTCTGCAGGTGATCATCGAGCTCTCTTCAAACAAGCTATGCGCCACTGGGAAAACTATACTTGTGTCCAATTCGTGGAAAAGGAAGAACACCCTAATTATATTGTTTTCACGGAAAGGCCCTGCGGGTGAGTCTTAATTCTTTTTTGCGTTTTTATTTTTATTCGTTACTTTCTCATCCTTCCTTAGGGACAATGAGTCTTCTTTCTGCAGACTCGCTGAAGACAAAACACGTTTAACCACACTGAATATGTAGTTCTGATTGTACTGTGAGAATACGTTGAATATCTATGAATCATTTTTATTTTCAGTACACTAAAAATTGGAAACTTGTTCTTAAAATTAATACTTACAAAAAAGATAAAAGTACAGGCTTACAAACACAACTTAGACAGAATAAGAATAGAACGTTAAAATAGTAATATGAATACGATTCACTATGAAAAATGAGTAACTGTGATGTCGTTTTCACTTACATTTCATGATAATAGTTTTGTGAAATGAATTGGGAGATTTATTATAAAATTAATTATAAAATGTTTAAAACCAATTAGGCAACTGTTTCTTAAAGTTAATGCTTTGAAATTATTTTAGTTTGCAATTCCTTTTCAGCTTCGGTTAATGGTGGTAATGAGTTAGGTTAATTTCTAGTTATAAAATAGGAATAGTTATATTTTGAAGAATTTGTTTTTAACTATAAAATTCTTTAAAACAAATAATCATGATAATAATGAATTGGCCCTTATATGGGCAAACTGTGGATCGGAGCTTGAAATCGGAGAAACTATTACAGCAAGAAGATTATTATTGGGAAAACAAAATATGTACAAACTTCCCATTTGATTAATTACTTTAAAGTTCGTAATTTCATATTTTTTTAAATTTTGGAAGCATTGTCCCAACAGTTTAGCCTCGAGGGAGAATTGATAGGGTGCAGAAACTTCTCTTGTTGTTGTTGCTAATCTCATTTGCCTGACCTAATCAGAACGAGCCCACGAATTTTATCGTGTGAATAAGTACAAGATTATATTTGTCGTTGGCATGGGCCTTGAAGATCGTGTAGGTTACAATACAACTTTTCCCAGTTCTGCAGAGTTTTGAAGAGCCGCATCCCGAGGGACGGCTCCAAACGTGTTCTGCCCCTCTTACCACCAAGACATGAGAGAGGACATTCAGCTTGCCTCCTTTTCGCCTGCCCTTTGAATACTCCCCTGTGGCACAGATGCTATACAAATATCCATGCCTTCTCCGTTATTCGAACTCGGGCCTTTCGGTACAGCTATCAACCTCACTAAACCACTATCACATCTGGACAGCATACAGGCAATTCTGAAGTAGAAAATATTGCCTTTTATGGTAATGAGTAAATTTCGCTCCTAAGGGAAGTTTCCATAAATTTTGTTTCTATTGCTTTATTTCTAAAACGATAAATAATGAATATCTTGGGCCAAGACGATGGACAAAGGGAGAACGTAGAAAGCAGGCAACAGTGAAAGAATAATGCCAAGAGGTAGGGTTGGGAAAAACCCTCCCACTGTTTCGTCGAAGAATGCAGAGTGAAAATTGGCAGAGCTAGAAGAGAAACTCACTGATTTTTAATCTTACGAGCCTCGTGTTAATCTTACGGAGTGAAGAAAGAAGCCGTGTAATGTTCATTGCGTGGTGGTCGGATGACGTGTAAGGCACGAAACATCCTAACCCCATCGCGGGAATTTTTCTCTTGCAGGAGGTCTGGGTTTGAAACTTGTGGTTTTCGCCGGCACTTTGCAGGAGGTCGATCCACTTAATAAGAAATTTGAGGTCCGCGATGTTTCTTGCGCAGCATAGTTCTAATCTAGAAACTGTTATTTTTAAGAATTTCAAAAATCACTCCTAGGCAGTCTCTATTATGATAATTAAAGAGACTTAGAGAGATTTCCTGAACATTCTAAGCTTTGGCACGAAAAAAAAAAACGAAATTTCAGCACAGTTAGAAACCTACGCTCAAATTGGGTGTTTGAACACACGTCCTTCTGTGTGAGAACGCTTGCTCTTGCTGACTCAGCTATCTGATGATATAAACCAGTTCTGGATAAATTCTACATTAAAAGCGGGACAGTCCGGTACCCAGTCGTAATACACCTCCTTTACCGACTATCTTGACGTAAGTTGACGCTACTAGAACTTCATTGGCAAAATTCGGAAAAGCTCGGTAGCTATATTGCTATATTGCCTCTTTTCACCATATACAGTAATCTTTAGTTCGAAACTGTGTTTATATATTATTATATATTAATTGCTTTCATTTATTTGCTACCTTATTTATATTTGATACGGATGTTTCTAAAACAGGATAAAAATGTAGATAGAGAATAAAAATAGAAAAAATTATTCATCAGAAGCTGGATACTATTAATCCCGTCTATGGATCAAGGAGTTTTTGAGAACTTTAAATGGAAATGTACGAATAATATTTGTGAAAAGTTTATTAAACTCTGACTGCAGAGTGAATGACTTTTAATTTCAATTGGCTACCAAAGATACAGTTTTCATGGCTGCTGCTACTTGGAAAAATAAAATCAGCACAACGTTACAAAACGGTTAGTAAAACTGTGGTCAAAAGTCATGAAGTAAAATTCATTCAAAGAAAGCGCGAATCTCTGATCAGTCCATTAACCGCGATTTCAAAAAACGAAATTGTTAAATGAACTGAAAGCGATAAATTGAGCCAACGATTGTTGTGGTTTATCCTCTTGATTTGAACACATTCTGAATCAATTTCATATACTCACCATGATGTGATATATATTATAATACATAATAAATATATCATTACGATATATAATAATGATTATGATATATAATATTATGTATTATACCATATATAATGATTATGGTTATGATGTATGATAAAAATATATCATTAACACAACGATGCCTTACATACTTCTTGGGCTGTATCAAGACTCGTTAACGCCCTGGCACAAAGTAGCGGCTACCCGAGAGCGGGTGTGAGAGGAGGAAAAAGAAGTAGGCCCTAGGTAGGAGAAGGCAGGATAAGAGAAGAAATTATGGCAGTCGAAAAATTGTGGATAGTGACTAAAGCATCTATAGTTTTCTTCTGAAAAATAAATAAATGCATTTACAACTAGTTTATTATGAAACTTGCATAATTTCAACAACTCTTCGAAAATCAATCAATCTGGACTATATTTAGCCATGGTAGCTGTAAAACGACAGATTTTCTTAACTAGCGTGGAGCTGATCTAGCTGTCAAGAATCTGGAACATCGAGAAATAAGTGTGTGTGAGAACATAATCAAACTTCTGTTTGAGCTGTTTCAGAATGTTAACATAATCAATGAGTGAGTAAGTGGCACACGCCGACGACGCAAAAAGAAGTATAAGAGTGGACATAAGGGCATGATTGCGTCTCTTATCTTCCGAACTCTGGGCAGTTTATAAATGGTAGTAACTGTTTGACCAATTCGCATACCAGGTTGATGGAAAATATCCCGGACGATTCCGAGGTTATCTTCTCTTCTACTACCAGCCTCTTGAAAGAACTACTGTGTTGGCAGAGATTTAAATAACACCATACCGCAAGGAATAATCAATTACAAATATCAGTCTCTTCTCTGGATTCGAACTCGTGACCAAAACCATGGTAGCCAGCTCCTCTACTACCATGCCAGCATTGTTCCATGAACCGATAGTGAAATGAACAAGTAAAGATGCCATGATTCAAATTGAGTTGAGTGTGCAAGTAGCAAAAGAAATGGAGAGTGGCCAAAAAAAAGAAATTTCAATCAAAAATCAGATGACATGAGGCTAGGGAAGCGTTTCGTTGCAATTGGAGTTCATCAAGAAGATTAAAAGAATATAATTTCAAACAAATAATGAATATCTGTATTCTACAGAAAGATTTATTTCGAAAAAACAAAAAAGCAAAATCTGTAAAACCAAGTAGACATTCGATCTTATTTTTCGGAAGACCTCATGCGTTGGCAGTATTGAAGACTTCAAACCGACACAAGGTTAGGTATAATTAAACTAAGAATTAATTTATTACTAATACGTTTGACTCAACAAATCTGCTTGTAGAAATGCTACTGTAACATTTTCGCCCTGAATTCACTTTATAGTGCGGAAAAGATCCTTTTTGGTGTTATATAGTTTTAATCAGACCGCCGGTATCGGTATAGTGGCTAGCGCTGCTGGTTGCCGATACGTTGGCTTCGTGTCAGAATACTAAAGATTTGGATGCTTATCTGGGTATAGTTTCTGTGCAGCATTGGGGTACTTAAAATACACAGTAATCCAAAAGTTATCCCAAGAGATTGATGGTAGGAGAAGACGGATGCGTGACCCTCGAAAAAAGTTATCCCACGAAATAGTCTCCGTCAAAATTGGGGCGGAAATTCCCCATTTTCGTAAATGTAAAATCATTTTTCTCTTGTGATACACCTTCATAGGCAAAGCTCTCGGTTATGATATGGTTAAGTAAGCGATTGGCGTTACCATTCTCTAAGAATGCGTTCATTTGCAAGT
This sequence comes from Stegodyphus mimosarum, assembly GCA_000611955.2. Classification (NCBI taxonomy): domain Eukaryota; kingdom Metazoa; phylum Arthropoda; class Arachnida; order Araneae; family Eresidae; genus Stegodyphus; species Stegodyphus mimosarum. The sequence continues at coordinate 159,644 of KK115406.1, forward strand.
ATCCGGCAAATTAAAATAATAACAGTTTTACTCCGATAATCCGGCATCAATAAAATATGGAACGGACCAAATCACTGGATTTCGTTGTACTACTTAAGGACAAAATTTGGGTGGTTTAACCATTCAAAGCATCCCTTCTATTTGGGGTAAAACATGTCCAAATTAGCTAAAAATTACTAAAAAGTAATGTACTTTTAATTTTAGGCACAGCATTTCTAGGCCCTGTTAGAGATTCTCATATATACCTTTAAAGTGATATCAGAATCTATCACTTTAAAGGTATTACCTTTAAAGTGATATGAGATACACTGCTCGACACTGTGATATACACTGCTCGACACTGAAAATGGAAAACCAAGAAGGAATGGTCAGAAAGTGATGAAATTTGGAAAACGGACAGAGACAGCAAGCAGCAATAAGTGATCTATATTTCAAAATGATAGTCAGAATACAGAGCGAGAACGGCGTCAGCTCAGTAGGATGTAGGACCACCGCGGACAACGATGCACAAAGAAACACGTCTAGGCATAGAGTGAATAAGAGTGCGGATGGTGTCCTGAGGAACGCTCTCCATTCCCTTTCAACCATTTGCCACAGTTCTTCTTCTGAGGCAGAGTCTGCGAACGGCGTCCAATCACATCCCACTCATGTTCGATTGGTGACAGGTCAGGAGAGTACGGTGGCCAGGGAAAACGGTGTCCAGGGAAGCATCTGTATACCTTGCACAGCATGCTGGCAGATGCGAGCACTGTGTGGTCGGGCATTATTCTGCTGAAAAATTGCATTAGGCAGCCCCTGAAGGTAGGGGATTGCCACCGGCCGCAGTACGGGCGTTCCACAGTTACTGCCGGATTAGATCTGTCTCCACGTCGACGCCACACACGTATGCGGCGATGTAGGCAATAGCGCCCCCAAGCCATTATGCCACCTTGTCGCGCGTTGGGGCGTTCGACAGTTACTGCCGGATGAGATCTGTCTCCACGTGGACGCCACACATGTATGCGGCGACTGTCACTGGATAAACAGAAGTGTGACTCATCTGAGAACACGACGTGTCTCCATTCTGTCATCCACATCGCTCCAGATCCGGCACCATTCTAAACATTGGCGTCTATGCTGTGGGGTCAATGGCAGTCTTCTTAACGGACGCCGTGAGTGCAGGCCACGTTCAAACAACCGACGGGAAATGGTTCTCGTCGACACGGAAACATTTATGGTATCTTGCACATGCTGCAGAATCGCAGTACAAGTGACTTGCGGGATCAACAGAGCTTGTCGTCGGATGCGTCGATCCACGCGTGCTGACGTCACTCTGGCTGCACCTGCACCCCTAATTCTTCCAAAATTCTCTTGTTCCAGTCATGTTTGAGATAGCCGATGCACCGTTCTCGCATCCATGTGGTTATCAGCTGAGATCTGACGTAAGAACCAACCCGCCCTTCTCAGTCCGATCACCATACCCCTCGTCAAATCGTGGAAGTGCCTTCGTTGACGGCAGCCTCGCATTCTCTCCTATTACACGTATCCTCCGGGACAAAACCAACTTTCTTCGATAATTCATCTGGACGAAATAACGACACGAATATTGCCCATTCAGCACGTTCCTTTCCTTATATCTTACTTCACGTGCGTCGGAGAGCTGCGCATTTCACATCATTTGCATAACTCAGTGACGTGCGTCTATTTTAAAATTTACTTAAATTTCTGATCACTCCTTGGTGTTGCATTTTCAATGTCGGGCAGTGCATTTTAAGTCCACTGTCTTTTTAATGACCTTTTCTATATTCCCAGCTATTGACAAAGACATGTATAAGAAACCATTAATAGGGCTTTTTTGGGACACATTGGACTTTTTTGGAAAAACTATCTCTGTTCAACATTTGGTGGCTCCAGGAAGCGCCATTTTTGCACAATGTGAGGATTTTTCATACACGCATACATAATTTATGTACACTGCGCAGAGAAAGGGGGGACAGTTCTATATTTCCCGTTTTACTGGGCCGATTAATGAAATTCAAATTACGTTTTTTATGTCTCGAAAGCGCGACGTAGGATATGTATTAGATTTATATATAGCATTGTTCTCATATAGGTATTTTGACACAAAATCGAACTTTTAGTGAAATGACATGCAAATGTTTTACGTATTTCGATTCTACGAGTCAAACTATGCCAAACGATCAAGTTTTTTAAACATCGCGCCGGTAGTTTTTTAAAACTTGGCTCTCAGAATTTGAGCTCCTCAAATTTTAATTGAATTTGATATATATATTTATTAATATCTCTATTTTTATTAAACTTACATGATTCCTTCTTCCAGAATTCGAAATTTAGGCTTAATCCAAATATAATTCGCACATTTTTTATGATTTATTATTAAAATTTGTAGTTTTAAGTATTTTTTATAAATTTTTCGAAATATTTTTTATTGTAACCTGTAAATTTTTAACATTATCTTAAAATAGACATATTTCTAGGCACACCTGCAAAAAATTAGACACTTTTTTATTCAAAATTTTTTAAGATATACCTGAATTAACGTTTTGGCGCTTTTTGAAATTTGGCATATGCTCTGCTAGCGATAATAATGCCAAATGCGGTTTAAGCACTTATAATTAAAAAAAATTATTTAAAAGTAATTTTAATTATTATTTAAAAGTAATGTACGTGACCTTTTTTTCGCTCCTGTACAATGAAAAAAATGAAAGGAAAATAGGTTTCTATAAATTAAGAAGTTCGCCAAGTGAATTACTCTTTGCGCTTTTTTCGGAAACCGATTTTGTGTCAAAATCCCTATGTCAAAACAATGCTAGATATAAATCAAATATATATCCTAAGTCGCGCTTTGGAGACATGAAAAACGTAAGTTTCATTTTGTCAATGGGCTCAGTAGAACCGGAGATAAAGAACTATCCCCCCTTTTTTTTTCCACAGCTTTCATATTGGTATACCTACTTATAGCTTCTTCATTATATAATAATAGAAATTACTTTTAGAATTACCACAGATTTATTGAAATAATTTCGTAGCAATTTGAGAAACTTTGTAAATTTAAACAATTACCATAGCCAATTTAATTTTAAACTAAAGGCTCACAACGTTCGCATTCATTATTTCCTTATATAATTAGCTTACAATAATTATAATTTATTTTAATTCAATTGTGCATGGGTGTCATCGTTGCATGTGTATAAGTAATGATTTTATGTGTGAAGATATTAAAATCTGTGCATGAATATTGATCTTATATGTGAATGTTACCGCGATAGTCATGTCTAGGGAAATCCACAAGCTAAATTAACGAATCCTTACATAATATCGATATTCCAATAATTGTACTATTCAAAGTATAGGAAAGGCATTTTAAGGTGATTGCTTGGAGTTAATAGCCGTATCGTGTTTCGATATTGATTCATGCTGCATTAATTAATACATAAAGAGATATTAAAGATATCTTTCAATTTTATATGAAACTTCTAAAAGATCAATTTCTGAATCGGAAAGAGGGTTGATTACTATTGCTATATCAGAGGATAGCAAAACTGTAATAACTTTCGGAGATAAAAACTTGTCGATTAATAAGAATATCAAGTAAAAAAATATTGTGCCAATAATAGAAGTTATATAAAAATTTCAATTACGATAATTTAGGGAAACAAATTTAGGAAGTGTCTGACAATAATTCGAAATGAATGAAATACACAGTCCAGTCACATTAATGTGACCACCACGTACTTTCCATGTCAGAGTTAAATAACCAATCACAGAAGGCAGGTGGCAGCACAGTGCAGTTGAGCGTATATAAAGGGTGTGTGAGGGCTTCGGAAAACATTTCAATCGTTGGCGTAATGCAGAAACGAAGCGATTTATCCGACTTCCAAAAGGGCATGATCATTGGCTTTCGGGCCAAGGGTGGATGCATTTCCGAAACGGCTGAGTTTGTGAACTGTTCGCGTGCCGCCGTGGTAAAAGTGTACCGTGCATGGCAAAATGGGACTGTCCAAAATCAGCGACGTGGCAAATGTGGTGCACCACGGGCCATAGATGACAGAGGCGAACGACGGTTGCGGAGATGCGTTCGGGCAGATAGACGGGCTACCGTTGAGCAACTGACCACCAAAATGAACCAAGGGGCTACCAAAAGTGTCTCCCAAAGTACTATTCAGCGAACATTGCTGCGTCTGGGCCTCCGAAGCAGACGCCTGGTTCGTGCACCTATGCTGACTGCTGTTCATCGACGGCGAAGGCTAGAATTTGCACGCCAGTACAGCAGCTGGACGTCCACTGAGTGGCGACAGGTTGCGTTTTCGGATGAATCGCGTTTTATGCTCCATCGGACAGATGGACGTTGGCGTATAAGGCGTGAAACCTCTGAAAGGAACCACCCTGCAACCATTGCCGGAACGGTCCAAGCTGGAGGCGGGAGCATTATGGTCTGGGGAATGTTTTCCTGGCATTCTCTAGGTTCACTGATCATTGTGGAAGGCACAATGGATCAATACAAGTACGCATCTGTCCTTGCGGACCATGTTCACCCCTACATGCGCATTGTTTTTCCTCAGGATGATGGCATCTTCCAGCAGGACAATGCGAGGTGCCATACAGCTGCCAGTGTACGTGCGTGGTTCGAAGAGCACCAGGATGAGTTTACCGTCCTCCCCTGGCCAGCAAACTCACCTGACTTAAACCCAATCGAGCATCTGTGGGACCATCTCGATCGAGTTGTTCGCGCCATGGATCCTCAACCGCGTAATTTAGCGCAGCTGGCCACGGCATTAGAGTCGGCATGGCTCAACATCCCAGAGAACGCCTTCAGGGACCTATGTGACTCTCTTCCTGCACGTCTCGCAGCAGTCCGCTCTGCGAAAGGTGGTTATTCTGGCTTTTGACAGATGGTCACATTAATGTGACTGGACTGTGTATTATTAGATGACGTTAATAGACTCTTTATGCATTCGAAATTTCTTAAGAATTACAAGCATATTTTGAAGCACCACATATTTAAGGCTTGGATATAAGCTAATACGACGCAGATAAATTACTAAAGGTAGAGACATTAGGTTATTTAGAAGCAGGATGCGTGACAAATGAGCAATGTCTTCGCCGGGAATCGAACCGCCGACCTCTCGGTTATGCGTCGAGCGTGCAGACCACTACATCATGAAGGACTGACACATAGACTGAACATCGAGTTGTAGGGTTGCAATATCGGTAAATGCAGAGCAGTTTCGTAATAGGAAAGGCATTTGATGTGCAGATGCATTTCTGATGTTTTCAGGTATGTATGTGCTAAGGCTGTCTCGGATGTTTCCCATCATATTTACCAGGGTGGTGTACGAAATGTCTTGAAGCTAAAGCTGAATGGCAGGACATGCGAACACAGCACGCCGAACAGGAGAGAAAGACCTAACAACTGTTCCCCAAAAAAGGCACTGCACCCAGTTGAATAATAAGGCCCCAACTTAGCTACATCAGATCAGTTTATATGTGAAGAAATAGCCAGCTGTGAACACTACTTATTTAAATGTTCTCTCACAGCTGAATATCATCTAAAACATGCAACTCAGAAAGTGGATTGAATACTTTTATAAGATATCTACAGCAAATATATCAGAAAGGATATCCTAAATGTGTTAGAGTTCTACTGTCTAACTCTTGTGTGAAATCTGGAAAATAGTGACTGCACAGAAGAAGGGTTAAAACTACCCTTTATTACACTCTTTAACTTATTTACAATGCGTCAACTCGACGCTAACATACCACGCCTCTGCTTGGACGGTAACTAAAACAGTAGAATCAAAACTCACGAATTCAAGATATTAACAAGTAGTAGAATTAAACTACAGGACTCATACAATCCTGTATCCAACAGCGCGTAGATGAGCCTAGTGGCAGCAAGATAATAGCTGTTAAGCCACGTGTAACCAGCAATAAATGCCAAGCCGAAGCTTACATTACAAACATTCACAGAGTTTTCACATGCTCTCTAACTTTCCCTTCTAGAACTCGACGTTTAATCTTTGTCTCCCATTGGTAGAATTTGCATTCCTTACGCGCGCTACCAAATTTAAATATTTTGGCCCTGAGAATTAGGGCAATGAAGGTTTATCGGAAAAAGCTTAAAATTAAATATAAGTGGTTAGTTAAAATAAAAATGAATCCCTACAACGTAATGAACTTCCTGTCCAAAAATGACATTGAGCTATGCAACAAGCACAAAGCACAGCAACACCTGGCAGAGAAACTTGTGAGACGTATGAAGTGCGGTTGATTATTTGTGTGTAGTGGAGTGTAGTTATAATTAGTGCGGCTGGACAATATATACTTTTCATATGGTTAAATAATGATATATACCACACTTCACCATATCCTTTGGTTTGTTTTTGAATATTTGTTTGTCATAAAAATATCAATAAATGCATAGTTAACTGTCCCGGGGTGAAAAGTAAATTTAGAGCAGAATGTGTTCAATGCGTTTTCCATTTTGTTTCACGAGAGCTCGCAAGCGAACCTTGGCATTTGTCATAGCCATTCGGTACACGTCTTCTGAAACTGCAGGGTACAACTGCACGGTAAGAGAATTGACTTTCGCTACATTTACAAACTTCCTTGCAAATCATTATCTTTCAGAAAAATCCCCTAGAAAGAAATCACGTAGATTAATATCTAGGCTCGAAGAATGGCGCTTTCTCTCTGTGTCGTTATGTTCAGGAGACCGATGTGATATTACATTAGCATTAAAATCATCTCATGCGAAGAATCAAGAACACCATTCAGAGTGTGTTAGTGGGGTCCATCTTGTATGAACCCCTGACTAAGTAAAGGGAGAGCTGCTGCCGTTTCTGGTATGCGGACACACTTGATGGTGATTTCTATTATACTCCAACACAGAGCCAGTACCTTCCAATTGCTGATACATTCTATTATTGAAATGTGTGCAACCAACAAACGAAGCGTTTGGTGGTACACTTGGTAATATCAAATTTTCGTCACCTTGTGTTGTCCCCAAACTCCTCGTTTCTTTAAAAAACTTCACAACTTTCACCTTCTGTTCAACACTCAACCTACCGTTATCTGCAGTCTCACAGACTGTTGCCTTGATTCCGATACTGACTTTTCCTAATATCTATCGAATTTTCCGGGAGCAAACTCATCCGAACACGGGTTTCTAACATTCACGATATATAGATTTTAAAAGTTTTTGAGGGGATTGAATGGTACAACACATCCTGCTGATTATGTTTATATCAGAAGGGTTAATCATACTAATGGAAATGAAAACCTGCCGGTAGGAAGCTGTAGCTAAATCTGGGTTTTGGATAAATGAAATTTTCCGTGCTATGTAGTGATATTAATCAGTCGATTGTTTGTCTGCCTTGGCTGCTTACAAGAATGCACATCAGAAATTTTAGAAGCTTAACTCCTTTTTTCTCACTACTAACCAACTACACTCTATGGAGGATCCAAAGTGTTAAAATTTATATGAGGCGTCAAAAGTAAAATATCTAGATTCTTAAATGGTTAACTAAATATGCGTTGTGCCCGCAAAATCCCATTAATACTTATAAATGTGAGATGAGATATGTGACATAAGGAGAAAACATATGATTAAGAACTTACCCAGAATCAGGAACCAGACACAGAATGAAGATCACAAAATATGACATGCGAATTACTTATTCTTAATTTTAAGCATCTTTATCTCTAGAATAAAAATGAATGAAATTTAAATGATAGTAGACCAGATTAATAAAATTTCACACGCTGAATAACACACATTATTATTGCCAGATCTACGGTATCGTGGACTATATATATGACATCGAAACACACCTACACTGCCGTCGAGTACATAGCAACAATGCAATCTGAGATCATTGATACAAACTAAAGAGTCTTGCGAACGCATAACTGCAAATAATTTTAAAGGAAGCCCCTTCAATGGAAAACTATATTCATTATCTTGGAAATGATAGAAAACGCTCGTCAATACTATTACTCATTCGACGAACGGCATGGTTGATGAAATAAATCTCTAGTGAAGCAATCTTTCATGCATTTCTCCTTGCACGTAGAATTTAATAGCAACTATCTCGTACGAACATAGCGTTGCAACATCTTAAAATCACCTGCAAGTTGATTTAGTAGCTCATCAAATATCGTATGGCGTTTCCAAGACAGCAGTAGAAAAAAGACACATATCAGCATGGTTGCAGGGAAGGAACAGGGCCAGATCCCGGCCTTCACCCCCGAACTCCAAATGCAGAAGAAGGAGAAAAACCGGTTGCTGAAGTCTATTCAAGAGTTGTCTTCATTCGATAACGATTAAACAAAACGATGCGTAAGTACAAAGTTGAGGCTTGTCTGCACACAAAGAAGCCCTTTTTGGGTATTTTTGTTAAGGAGTTTTGTTATAGCACTAGCCAGCATAAGACGTTAATAGGCTAAGAACTCGGATCGCTATCAATATTCATTATTACAGAGAAGTTCGAAGTGTACAAACGCAGAAAACATACAAATTAACCTCAAAGGCATACCAGTTGAGAAAACTGCCTAAAGTTATGGCAACATATTGACAAGTTACAGAAGATGAAGGCACTGTACGTTGCTGCAATAGCCAGACGGGTATAATTCCTCCCCAGCACTCTATGAATCGCGCTACTTGCATGAATTAGTTTACATTATTGCCAGTTTGTGGCGAAGACGTGCATACTTATTATACTATAGTGGCTGCAGTTTCGTATCTATTGATGTAAAGAAGTGCACTGGCACAGATGCGTTTACTATACTACTGCTCAGATTTTGACTATACTGAAAGAGAATGTTCATAATCTCGATTATCCTGACTCCGAGAGCCTTTTATTTAATATATTACCTATAATGTTTGCTGATTTCTGTCGAGTAGAAGCAGATAATATCTTGTTGTGAAGAAGCATGTGGTTAAATAATGCTTCTGGGTCTTCCACAGATGCACAGGCTGATGTTCACCCTGCACAATTATTTTAGGATTAGTCCATAAGCTGTTATGTAAAGCATTATCTGCGGTGTGAATAAATTTCATTTCCATTCTACAGTTAAAACCATCATCATATAAATGTTTCCTGTAGCAGAGGTGCATTTGAACACTAGTACAGAGTATAAAGATTATAGACCGGCTTCTGAATAACTGACTGAAATTTTCAACATAGCTTAGCAAAAGTACCTGTTTCAACTAAGGCTTTAAGATATCATGCATATCGATATCATATTTAGGTTCCCTTATAAAAATTTGTTATCTTGGCTACATATGACTGCTTCCAATACTATACGATCATAAGCACATAAGTGAATGAACGACTTCAATCTCCTGAATTCGGTGAATCAGCGTTTTAATGTGTCTGTGATGGGTTTCTGTTCTTTCGGTTGTTCTCATCACATCAGTAATCCAAGAAGGCACTTCTTGTTCACAATTTATTTATTTTGTTAGAAATAATAAATTTCTAATTTAATATTTTCGTGGTGTAAAATATACATACGTGTAAAATATAAATAAAATCTTGTTCACAATTTATTTATTTTGTTAGAAATAATAAATTTCTAATTTAATATTTTCGTGGTGTAAAATATACATACGTGTAAAATATAAAATATGTACCTTTCAAATAATAAATTAACAATAGTCCTTGAATTTTCATCTTGATTCTAAAAATAGTAACAGAATTTCTGGACTGCGTCACTTCTAGATTATCTATACCACGAAACTTGCGTAACGCTGATGGCGTAGTAATTGGAACCTAAACTCTGAGAACCGAAACTTTTCTAATGTAAACCAAAACCTTCCTCTTCGTGAACTTCTGTATTGGATACTTATGCACTTAGCTTCTATCTTTACGCTGCTAGGACGTAATTTTGCTGTGCTCTCTTCCCATCGCGAAATTATAAAAAATGTAAATGTTCTATTCATAGGCGCAATTAGAGTGCTAAGTGAATTGTGGCCACAAATGTCAATTGGAAATAAAAATGGAATTTAAACCATCTCGATTGCCGATTTCTTCCTCTTCAGTATGGATTTACGTTTCTACGTCTCTGTGTTCCTACATCAATACTGCTTCTAAAATTTCCTTTTATTATATATATGTAAGAAAAATAAAGAATATGTCTAAGATTAAATTAACAACGTAAATTTCCCTTCTCAATTCTAAAAATAATAACCTCTCTACGCACTGCGTCATTTCTAGATTGATCCATGCCATATGGCACTTACATAATTCTGATGATGTAAACGGAACTAAAAGTCAAGTAACTAATAATAATTTTACAGAAGTATTAACATCCAATCAAAATGCATTGTAAACCAAAACTAACTCACTCTGAATTGGGATTTCATCCTGAATGTAACACACTTGCTCTTTACGCTTCGGTCTAGTTGGACTGCTGTCTGCTACTTTCTTCTTTCTTACTGAAAATTAATCTAAAATGTGAGCTATTTTGGAATAGGCACATTTCATGTGCCAAGTTGATTGTGGCCACAACAAGCTGAAATATAAAATGAAGATTTAATATGCCTTCGCCTCCAATTTCCTATTCGTTATAGATCAACACTTCTACGACGTTAAAATTCCTGCTCGTCATTTACTTCAGATTTTTTTTTATTATTTCATATATATATATAAGTATGTATGCATGGGGAAGCTTAAAATGCCTGTCATAAGCGACAAAGGTGCACGTCTGCAGGCTACCGTGCAGCTCTGGCATATAATTTCGATGAATGCACGCCTGCGATAATCGTGCAGTAACCAATAAGTAGCTAGCGGAAAGTGTGTAGTTTTTGTTTCTAGAACACGAGAAGAAGGAGAGTATCAGACATTACAGTGTCTTTATTGAAAATTACCAAATATAGTTGCTACATACGGTAAAGTGTTTCTTTCCAACTATAGATGGCTTTCGATTCTGTAAAGATCTAAGTCTCTTTCGAATGGGATGGTCTAGATCCGTTTATTAAGTTGTAAAAGTCAGTAAATGTTTCATATTGTTTTTTAGCCATTTGCATGCCGATGTTCTATTTTTTGAACATCATGTTTAATATTTTTTTAAAACGTGAACTATCATATGTAGGTTTGAAAAACTTGCCGTTCATTATAGAAGGTAAGGTTGAGTTTTTGATATAAAATCTAGTTTTGAAATATGAATATTTCAGCAAAGAAAAATTTCTAAATTTCGTTTCGGCTTTTTTTTACAATTTTTACAGTACGATAGAAAACAAATTCTATAAAATTCCTAAAACTTTAAATCTACCCAAATATTTCCCCATCGTACTTGCAAAGGACAAGTTTAATGAGTTAATAAAAGAAATTAAAATAATAACAAGAAATATTCCCTCACAATTGCATAAAACTGCAATGTTCTAAAAAAAGAACATTAGCATGTAACGATACATAAAATCAGTGATATCACACGTATATTTTTCTTTATTAGATTTAAATACATTCAGTGGGCATATCTCGTAAATATGCCCTTTTTGAGAGGGATTAATTATGTGTCATTTATTTCTGAAGAAGGAGGAATGGGAGAATTAGATGGGGATCTCATCTCTCTCTTTTAGAGGGGGTGGTAATTGGTTTCAGCTGCATTTCCATGTTTTGGGCTTCGATAGTTGCGTGTTTCTTTTGTTGTAAATGACCACCGGTGCTTCAAACCTAGAATTCAAGTTATACCTGGACATCATGCCCATCAGTTGACATCTGCAAAAAAATCAGATGCACATTATATAGCTATATCATCACAAGGACGTTGTGTAGTGTGCCAAAAAACACTACAAACATGTATTTTGAATATAAACACAGGCTTCATGTGCACTGCCTCCCAGACATCATGGACACTGAAAAACTGCTAAACAGCATTCCAAAAAAAATTAGTGTTTCAGAATGTTTTGTATTTTTTGTGCTACTTACTTAAATTTTATTAATTTTATATCAAATTGTTCAGCAAACCTTTACTACAGCATAAAATTTTAAAAGATTCATCATACGCCGCTTTGTTTTCATGAAGTGAAGAAAAAAGAGAAAAGACAGCGTTTTATGCCAATGTTCCAAAAATGGAACAACCGGAATATCATAGACAGAAATTTTTTAAGGAAGTTCTTTTTTTTGTTTTATAGTGTTTATGTGTATATTCTAATGTGAATTTGATGAATTAGTTGTGTCTTTTATTCTTGGATCATAGTGCGGCATGTAAAACGTTAATATGAGTGATCATAAATTTTATGTCGTAATATTTTGTTCCTAAACAATAAATCACATTTCAAAAGAATAGTACGCCCATTAACACACAAAATCTGGCAATCCAATACTGGGTGTCCCAAATAAAAACTGAACTGAACTGAAACTGAACCGGAATGTATCCTTATCATATTTGTTTGGGAACATTTTCAAAGAGTTTCCCCAAGCGAACATATTTGGAAGTAGTGGGCACACAATAACGTTTTTGCAAGTTATGACCTTATATAAATAAATATTATATAATCTTTATTTTTTAAAGCAATATATTCGACGGCAAAAAATCAGTTTTCTTAAATATTCCCAGGAAGTATAATTCTTAAAATATACTTAAACGTTTAGATATATAAAAGTATTTTTCCACTGATGAGAGAAAATTTTCGGACTCATTTTCCCTGTGGTAATTAGATAAGGTTTTTTCCCTCCTTCCAGCATGCTTTCGTGGAATAATGATAACACACTCAGCGCATATTCGAGAAGTCCATTTTCGAGTCCCGGCTAGAACATCTTATATTTTTCACGTCTCTTGCTTCGAAATTTTACTGTGGCGCCCAAACTAAAAGGTCGTCACGAGCGGGATTTGGCGATTGGTTCCACTAATTACCGGTTATATTTTAAAAGGAGGAGTATATAACGTATTTTCTCCCTCCTTCCAGCATGCTTTCGTGATGTAACGGTAAGCACACTCGTCGCGTATTCAAAAAGTCCAGGTTCGAGTCCCTGCGAGACAATTGCACCTCTCCTGCATAGAAAAACCTAATGATTCTACAAAACGCTTTTCAAATATATAATGCGTTTAAATACTGCCTAATATTTCGTGATTTTGTATTACCCATGTAATAAACATTATATATTCCGAGAATTTAATAAACATTTATATTATATCCTGAAAATGTGAGAAAAGTTACACTGCTCGGAAATTAAAAACATTGAGCACAGGTAAATTATTGATTATTATCCTGGACATCAGGATTACCTTAAATTAATAGCCTAGATTAGGGTAATTTATCTTAATCAGCACTTTGACTGCAGAAAAGATAAGATTTTTCTTTTATCCTGATGGACAGATTGTTAAGCGTAAAAAAATTGGTTAATTACCAACACTGAGGAGCATCATTTATATTTCAGCGCACAAAATCTTTTGACAGGAAACAGAAATTACATCAAAAGATAAATTCATTATTTGTATTAGTAAAAATTGCTTTTAAATTGCTTAAAATATTTTAATGATATAAACGTTTCTTTGTTAAATCGGAATTAGTAAATAATGTTCTTGGAATTATAAAAGCAAATGATTAAAATTAAATTTGAAAAAGGAATACAGAAGGGATTTTTCCCTGTAGAAACTTTTAAGCAATGCGCAAAATTTTCAGCGCTTGTTCAATATAAAAATATGTATTACATTTCATTTCCCTCTGCATTTTCGGCATGGTGAATAGCCATAACAAATATTGTTGAAACACATTAAATTTAGTTTCGTTAAATTTTAACGTACAAGAAATAATCTTATAATTCCAGATATATTTTGTTTAAAATATGCAAGAAATTGCTGTACTTTATTGTAATTTTTTTAAAATTTTGTTATGAAATTTGTGAGTTTTTGAGAAGATAAAAAACGCTTGACTTTCATTCCTTCAAGACTGCTGCCCTAGGCTGTATAGTCGTTACCGGAACTTGATTGCTGGGAAGAAAGTAGAAGTTTAGGTCCAACTACCACGTAAAGCTTGCGTATGTATGTGCGCCTCCAGTGACTGGTGACACTGACTGCCGTAACAATGAGCTCAAAGTCGAATCTCGAAGAAAGCGTAAATGTTTGTAAGTGCGTAGTGTCTTAGAGTGCAGTAACGAAGCATGGATCTATGCCTCTACAAGCTGTGATGAAATTCTGGTATTTCGTTCACTTAAACGTGTACCTGTTTGTATGAGCCTTTCCGTTTTTTCAAGACTGTAATATCGGTTTATCCCTGTAGTGCGGCATGACCACTTTTCTCGGTGATCAGACGTTTAAATGCATAAAGTGGACTTTCCTTAATACGTTATTTCTTGTGTTAAAAATATTTTTGCTCATTCATTGTTTTTATCTAATCCACATATCTGTAAACAAATTGAGTTTTAGATGTAATCCAGAATCTAAGTAATAGAAAGATCTGGCAACATCATCTAGCCTTCGTTACATTACTTCGTTATTGCTTGCCTTAAACATTGTTGCTGGGGATAGCTCTGGATGGTTCTGTTCCGTTGAAAATTTAGTTACTTTATTTACAGATATGTGGATTATCAGTAACAATAGATTAGCCAGGATGTTAGACTTTCAATTTAAAGTTTCACTTGTAAACTTGACAACTCTGCAGTTTTAAATAAATATTTAAGTAATATATATGTAGCCAACTGGAAGGTCGTTGATGACGCAGATTTCTACATAGACTGTAGAAAGACTTGAAAGTCATGATGACGCAATGAGAAGCTATCATAGCAGATAAAATATGCATTTTTATTTGAATTTAACATTTGCGGCCACAGATAACTAAACACACTAATCGTGCTTGCTCCAGAACATAGTATTTATATTTTTATTATATATGATTATATATGCTTACAATAAATATCGCTGCGATAAGAAGAGAGCAGCACAGCAACAATCTAGATAGGACGAGATGCTGATACGAGAGTGATGTGTTCAGGACGAAATCTTAATTCAGAGAGAGTTAGTTTCGATTTAGGTATCATTTGGATTGACTATTTGATTACCGTCTAAAGTTATATCACTGGCTGAAGCCTTTAATGAATTATTTTTATCAGAGCTTTATGTAAAATTCATACGATTGGATTACTCTAGAAACGACACAATTCGGAAAATTTTATTGTAAGCAATTACTATTCTTGCAACAGAAAAAGGAAATATCCAAATTAAAATGAAGAACTATTGCTAATTTAAAATTTTTGTTTACACATTTTTTATTTATATATTATGTATGCATGAGTATACATATATAATGTATATACTATACGTACGCGATGGACATAAGTGAAGATGCACTTTACATTCTCTCAAAAACAAAGAGAAAAATTGTAAAATTCATTGTTTTATCAAAACATATATCATTTATATAATCTTTGGAAAAATTTTTAAATAATTACAAATGGTAAGTTAAAATTAACCATTTTAATTTAACTTAACTGCAAATTAAGTTATTTATAATTTAAATTAATGAATCTACAAAACTAAATAGAACACTTCAGGTCATTAAAATAAAAGGCAAAAGTGAAAACACAACGATGAAAATATCAGAATAAAATGTAGTCGATGATTTTGTGGGGGATATACTTGTTTTTGATAAAAGACTTGAGCTTAGTTGGCACGGAATTTATCAATGTTTTCGTTGTTTCAGAAGAACGTTTGTTCCGTTCCTCAGGAGGAAAAGCCTTTTTACGTAGTCCATATTCAGTATATCGGGTTTCCTTACCCTGTTGTTAAGTGTTCTATAAAATGTTCAATGGTATTTAAGTCAGGAGGCTGAGCTGGATGGCTGAAATTGTGGGGCATATGATACAGTAATCACTGGCGGAAAATATATGTCGTATGTTTGGGATTATTGTCCTATTGGAAGTGGAAGGTTTTGCATAAACGAACGTTAAGGGGCTTTGTTGGAGATTACGTTTAAGATATTCAAGTAGACATGAAGATAGTTTAGGCCATCAATGCATTCAAGGTTGCCAACGCCTGCATCAGACTCGCAACCCCATACCTTCATACTCCCCTTCTTCGTGTTTTACAGTTGCTTGAACGTGCGTTTCTCAAAGTTCAGTTTTGTGCTTTTGGTTCGACCACTTCTTCATGCATTTATCACGCTATCAGATGGTTTGAAAGTGTATAGACTCCTATTTACTATTTCATTACTTTTTTTAATTATTTACTTTGGTTTTATAAATGGAGGATTATTTTGCTTTTTTCAATCGCAAGCATTCCGCACGTTTACAAAGATTTCAAAAATTCGACGATCTAAATAGAAATACTCGATCTTTCAACGCTACCTCAGGTGAATAAAACTATTCCTGTATTATAGAACTATGATCGATATTTACAGAATAACGCAATATAACGTAATTTGCATGAAATTCAACACTATGCTTTCACTTTTTTCGTTCATTTTCATCGGTTGAAAAATTCTATGTATTTTTTTAACTTTTATCAATTTTTATTTTTAATCTGATATCTTGCAGTTATCTTTATACTATTCTAAATATTATATAAATAATATACGTTTTAATAAATATAATGAATTTTACATTTTTTCTCTATTTCTTGAGAAGCTACAAAATTTGCCTTTATTTATATCCATCACTGTATGTCTTCCCTTACCAAGGATGTAGTATCTTCATCGTGCTAATTATTACTTAGCGTTTTGAAGTGTTTTAGTGAAGGGTAAAAATGGGATGAAAATTCTTCCGTTACTCTAGAAAGTTATACTGCTTTCCAAGTTAGTGTTCAAGTGAAGTTAAACTGAATTCAACTTTATAAATGATGGATAGTTAGTTCAGTTATTGTTGAGAAGGGGAACAAAACACTTTCTCCGCACCATAACTAATCAGAAGTTTCCATTTCGTGGAATTAGATTCGACTGCTGAATGTGAATGAAACCCTAGCTAAAACGATAGCCAATGAACGAATCTGGAATACTTCACTGACTGTCATTCGCTCTGTAGATAATTTTAAATGAAGAAAATTTAATTTCTCAGTCGAAAGATAACATATCCTTAAAATCAGGAATAATTAAATTTTAACTACCGAATTGTAAGCTGCTACTCCTTAAAGCAAAATTTGAAAGCCGTGCTAATAATAAAAACCATACCAAGGTTATCCTAGATAAATGTGCATCCAGGTCAAATTTCAGTATAAAGCTTTATTTATTAGTGGTTTGGTAACATGGACGTGAACGCATATTCTGTTTTTTCACACGTAAGTGTAATCTCACTACATGTAGCTGTTACAAACTACATACTATATTGAGATGTGATCTATAGACATGTCAATTAATTATTAATATAAACTGAATATGTTTCTGCATAGCCGGCTTGGTTGATGGTGTAACATGAAACAAAGCTTGAAATACAACTTGGCAGATTTTAAAGTACGTTTTGCGTACGATTCTGCAATGAAAGTACTTTTGTTTTATTATTAGCATTGTCTTCTCACATGAAACAAAGTACGCGCTGTTATGTTAGCAAAATAACAGTAAGTCAAAGATGAGTTTTTCTAGGAAAAAAAGAGAGAGAGAGAGAAAGAAAAGGGGGAGAGAAAAGGCAAATTTCAGATCTGTGCTTTCCTGTACAGCCGGTAGAGCAGCAAAGAAACAAGTTTTACAGGCGAACAAAATTGGCACCGCGAGGCAAGACGATACGAGTACTGTAGTTAACTTTCTCTTAATGAATGTTTACCTTGGCTTCAGGTTCAATGTATTAGGAAAACGTTCAGCCAATGCATATGTAAACAGCATAACTATGTGCTTCAAGAATAATAGTGATCAAATAATAGGTATGAAAGAAGAAAGACTCAGTCAACACAAAAGGCATTAAGTAGACATCGATTAACCGTGGATATCGGATAAAATAAAACTATCCATTACCAATTGTGAAAACAGACTTGCTGAGCACCAATAAATGTATGTATACATTAGTGACAAACCTCATACAATAAATTGCGGACATAAAAGTCGGAAATTGAAATCACTACGTAATATTAAATTTATACTTCCACTACAATAAAATTATGATATTGGAAATTATAATTAGCCTCCGATACACTGCACAGATTCGTCACAACTGAAAAGAAATATACTGTGCTTAAAGGAATAATACACTTCACCATTCATACACAATGTACGTTCCGTATTGTTTAAAAAATTAGTTTGTGGGGTTTTATGTTTAGAGTTAATCATTTGCTTTATTATTTTCCATGTACTATTACTTCTACTATCATTGGCTTACACCAAAATGCAAATTAATAATGTATATAATAACATATATAATGTATTAATAATGTACATAATAACGTATAATGTGTAAATTAATAATGTATAAATAAGTTTTTGTATTAAGGAGACAGCTTTTGGTAGCGAAGACTGATCATCTTTATATCAATCTAGCCCAATTAATAGATATGCATGAACCTGCTTTAGCCTTTGCTAATCGTGTTGACTCACATTTGTTAAGGACCTGATCCAAAACCTATAAGTGTTATTTGTTTTGTGAATATTGTTATAACTTTTCTTATTACACGAGTTGCATAAATTTGTTAGACAGAAATAGTAAAAACATTTGTTTAAAAATCTCGTGCCTAATTGTGTTACGTTACTGAAAGTATTAGGAAGGGGCTATAATTCGCTTGTCGTCTTTTCGGAGCCAGAATTAAACATTTCAAATAGCTGGACTTCGAACAAATTTGTGAAGAAACATGACTGAAAAAATAAAAATATGAGTAGCAGCAATTTCTAGTACGAACTAGAATTTCATGTTACGTCGGATAAAGCATAAAATCTGGTAATTGGAGACTGAATAAGGAAGATCCTGTACTGTACTGTTTCACGTATAAGGTTTCTTTTTGATAAGAAATTATTCATATTGGTTTATTTTTTTCCTTTTTCTTACTATCAGTCTTCAGCAGAAAGGAAATTAGTTTGATTTGAAATAATGAGCGAATATGTAGTTTAAGAAGAGTGTTGTGGTAACCTCCCAGTAATGAGTATTAGTCAGAAGACTAGCTGACTATTTAGCCTAATTTATACTGATGAGTGAATTTTGAATCTATTAAAGTAAAATGTTTGTATTCCTATTATGAGATATGAATGGATAAGTGAAAGTATGGTTTTGTTGTTCGCTTCTTTAAATACTTGAGTTCCTGAAACTCCGAAAATAACGAAGTATAATGTATTACGTTGATTTCTTAACTGTACTACAAAATATAGCTTTTTTATAAAACATTTAGACACGTTTTACCTGTTGTGTGTGTTACAGTAATTTCGTTTCTGTAGACGATGATCTGTCGAAAAGGCAAAGGCAAATTAGGAAGCTAATTAGGTTTAATCTTACAATAAAATATCTGTATTTCTTACGAGTCTTTTCCTTTCGCATTTTTTGTATAAATTCCTAATAAGGTAAACTTCTGATAATTTCATTGCTTCAGAATTGGAATGATTTGAAGAAATGGTTTGATTGATTCAGATTATATACGAGTGAAGTTGAAATTCTTTTCAACAAACCACATAGGGCTTATCATCAAATGTGAAATTTTAATCTGCAAAATTTGAAATTCTGTTACGTGTGTTTAGGGTTTAGTTTGGTTAGATTTTATGTCATAAAACCAGAGAAAGAGGCTATTCTGAAATAAACTGGGATCACAGGAATTTATGATATAACAGCTGCATACAATATTACTTATAGTTTGATTAAATACTTTTAAAAGCAATTTAAAACGCACATTTATAGAAACAAACATTACTCTACATATGAAGTCATATTCTGAATTTTGTTGGCCAACGATTTACTAAACATTCCTTTTAAGTAGCATGTTAGACAGTGCACAGACACAAGGATAATTAATTAGCTTTTAAAAAATATTGCACTGTTTAGTTAAATTACATAAAATTATGCTTTTACTTTTTAGTTTATTTTAAAAAATGCTTCATACATATTTAATAATTCTGACTTCTTTCATTATATGCATTTTTAATTAATTTTAAGCAACATTTTGCACCAAAGGAAAATTTAACAATAGTTCGCCTAAACATAAAAGCATTATATTTTTCGCTTAACTGTGATTACTTTGTATCACAGTGACCACAGTTAATGCTTTTGTATAACTTTTATATGTGTTCTAGTATGTTTTCCGTCAAAACTCGTACTTGTGTAATAATAATAACAAAAGGGCGTTGGAATGCGAACTCAAATCTTATTGTAACTCAATGGCATAGCTAGGAGGCCCCAGGGGGAAAATCTGTCCCCGGGTGCAACATCGAGACGATGCCAAATTGATGTTACGAAGTTTTATTTATTTATTTATTTTTTATTTGTTACGTGTACTACTATTTTATGGCACTACAGGACAGGGAGGATGCTCCATCGAGTTTATTTTAAGAGAAACTGGCTCGTATCCAAGTTACACACGGGAAAAACACGAAAACAGACACAAAGATAATTAGTTGCAGTAAGCGATTATAGGGCGAATGAGTTGCCCATGCAGCTAACTCATTCGACGAGTCTATAACACCAGACCGAGCTACCAGTATTCAGCGACCTTTACCGTTCTACTGCTTGTGGGGGATACGAAGTTTTAGAATAAAATATTTTCCATTCTTGGCATACAGGTGGGGAGCGCGAAATTTTCAATTGTCCTGGAGCTGACGATTTCAGAATGGCTCTGTCATGAGTGGATTAGAAGATGGTATTTAATAAGCGAAATCAGTTTCAGTTTGTTGAAAATGGATGTCCAAATTTCACTAAAATAAATGCACAATTATTTCATTTTAAAGCAAAATACTTATGAAGCTTGCTTGAGTTCCTAAAGATGTTTTCAAAGGAATAAATTTCAAGATTTTGCATTGAATAATTTCGCTATGTAAAATTCAGAAATATGTGAGTAGAATGTTTTTGCATTGTAAAGCCATACCCTTTGAAGTTTCTAGATTTCATTAAACATAATAACTATGGAGAACAATAGGGAGAGACATTTACTGAAGTTTCCAGAAGCACTGAAGAAAGGTCAGCACTTCATCGTATTTTCGAATAAAAACTTTTAGATGAAAAATACAGTAAAGGAAAAAAAATATTTTTCATCTTAACAATATTAGTTGAAGCTGCATTGCGCTTCCTTTATTCATCCACAACAACTACAAAAATGTTTTTAAAAGCATGGTAATGAATAAAACCAAAATAAGAATAAAATTTCAGTTAAAAATTCCTATGAAGAATAACTTATTTTGACAAAAGATAAATTAAAACGGTTTTCAGGGACTTATTTTACTCTTTTTAAGCGCTCAGTAATTTAGTAAAATCTGATAAAAGTAATAATAAATAGTTCCAGTATTTTCGTATGTGTGGGAATTTGTGTAATTAGCGTAGTGATGGCGAACCTGTGACACATCAACCCATATTGGGTGACATGCATCAGATTTTCAGAGCTGTCGACGAAGATAAAAACATTCATGATACAAAAATATTTGCCTCATGCAACAGTTTCGTCATCGTCAACATATGCTGCTCTTTCTTCTAGTGCTTTCGGATGCATTCTTGGTGGACGAATAACAGGGTTTGCAGACGTATGATTCTATATGGGACACTGTACTGAAGTTAGATTTTTCGAAGTTTTTCCTTTTTTTTCAAAAGGCTCACCTCACTAAATTAGCGTATTAAATAAATTAAAGTATACATATGTAAACTCCATATTAAACAAAAACAATAATCATAAATAAATAAAATATTAAATAAATTATAAATGGCATTATTAACGCGAAATATATCAGAAGTCACATCTCACTCTTGTATCCGTATCCCATGTATTATTTAAATTATTTTAACAATTTAAATGCTGTTAAATTGAGAAATGAAAGCGAATAAGAAATAATACCTACAGATCATGTGGCAGGAAATTCAGTTACATACAAAATAAACCCTATCACTTAAATGCATAGCAAACAAATAAATAGAACAATGCAGAATGTCACAACTACGTAGAAAGGTCACATTGAAACCAAAATGAAATTAAATATTTACAGAAGATTAGGCCTGTAAGATAGTAACGTTATAAAATGCCTATAAAATAGTCGAACAGAAACAAATAAAAATTTAGTTCTTTTTTCGAGATCTTGCATCTTTTTCCTGTGTACATTAGAACGAAATATGACGTAAGCATAAACTATTTCTTTAATTAAAAATTTTCATTCCAATAAAGGCTATTGCAATTAGTAACGTATGGTTTTTTGGGAGGTAAAACTGCATTAATTGAGTTATCTAAGCAAATTTAAGTCAGCTCCAGAGATTTTTTATGATTACAGCGCTGGTGGTGACGAAAACATTGAATATATGCTTCTTTTGTATTTCAAATTTGATAGAGAAAGAAAACTCTAAACACTTCGTGGAGATTTTCAGAGCTATGAATATCAGATAGAAAGATTTTCAGAGCTAAAAGACATGATTATGTGTAAATGTATAGTATCTGTGGGGCATGGGGGTGCTCTAAATATGCGGCGAGCCGAAAAGCCGCTCGAGAGGTCGATGGTAGGGGAAGAGGGGATGGAAGACCCTCGAGTCCGTCCCCCAGGGTATTCTTCATCAAAATTCCGGGCGGAACTCATCAAAGTCGTTCTGTCTCCTGTATGGTCATCTAGGCTCATGCCAACGATAGGCGCAATCTTGCTGTCCTTGCCATGATGAATTTGGTGGGCTTGTTCTGGTGTTACTCTCAGAAGAGTGAGATAAGTCACAACAACAACAACAGATCGTAACACTGCTCTTAAAAATATTTATATTAACTGATTTCTAGATTTTCATCAGTTTATTTCTGAGTGTATTCTTTTATTATTTTTGTAAATTCATTTGAAATTATTTTAATCTTTCATAACGTAAAAAAATTCCATTACTGTTTACTTTTCTGTATTTTTTTCATACTGTAAGCCCATGTGATACACATGGTATTGTTTGTGTTTTTAAAATAAACCATTGAGTTTTTTTACAAAGCGTTATTACATTAGTAACTTACAGCGTGTCCCATCTTTGCAGCTTGGAGAAGAATCCGTATGTGAATTATCGCCACTTGTTATCAGCATTTGCTCCGTTATACTGATACGTCATGTGTTATTCTGGTATTCAAAGAATCAGTATCACGGTCTGGTATGGCAAACACTCGACCTCTATCCGATTCACTCCCACTACCAAACATCACACTTTCAGTACTCACTCACAAAATACCTGCATGTTTTGTAAAATCATCAGTACTACCATTTTCTTTAAAATGCTTCACACAAATTCTGGTGCTGTTAATATTTGGAAGATTACGTCCATGCAAACGTCTGAACCGCCGTTGATGGGCGACTTGATTTCCTGATACCACAAAAACACTTAACCTTTCATTGCACCTCTAATTACAACTTTCTTATATCTACTGTAACATCATCTATTGCAGGGTAAAAAAACTATACAATAGTCACACTTATACTACGTAATCATAAACATTTCGTATGTCTATCTTCGATGATTATTTTATGTAAAACATTTGCAATCGGGTGTAGAGTTTATGTTCACCCTTTTATAATAATTACTCATTTTGTACTGAAATTGATTGTAAATTTATATTCTTATTCTCGATTTTTCTCTTTGCAGGTGTTGTTCTTTCGTGGGAAAGCGCGGCAACGGCCCGCAGGCCATCTCCATAGGCAAAAACTGCGACAAGTTCGGCATTGTGGTGCACGAGCTTGGCCACGTAGTCGGCTTCTGGCACGAACACACCAGACCGGACCGGGACAAACACGTGCAAATCATCAACAAGAACATTATGACCGGTGAGGTGCCTATTTTCTCTTCCTATCCATTTCAGACATTTTTGTCTCCTTCTAATTTAAAAGGATGTCCTTAGTGAATAACCTTGTCTGGTTAGGTTGACCAAAAATTGTCTTAAGAGATTAATTTAACTTAGTCGTAATGAACGTAAGCATTATGTGTTAGAGTTTGGCATTGATGAGACGAGAAACGCAATGTTTCTCACATACGATGAATGAGCGTTAAAAACGATTTCTTTGGATGACCTTTTAAGGAATTTTCTCCTTCCTCTTAGAGTACCTGTAAGTGGAAGCATATTTGGCTAGGAAATGGGGGAACGGGCGATCGAATCTCAACAAAGGCATAGCTGACGTTTTGATTCGAAAAATTCCACGATTGCGCTGCAACTGATATTAATACGAAAATATGGTTACGATAATTCGTCACCACCTGAATTTGGCAACTGGATCCCTTCCTTCATATCCGTCTTTTAAGATAGGGGGAAAATGTACGGAACTTTCGCCTTCCTTACCTCATGCTTTCGTGATGTATTATCAAAAAGTCTGGAGTTCGAATCCCGGTGAACGCATTGCTGATTTTTTGGTTTCTTGCTCCGAAGAAAAATGCAATGATTCTTTTAGCTATTTTCTGTATTGAACATTTTGTTTTTGTTTTGGCAAACAATTTGTTTTGCCTAAAACTTTATTTATTCCCGTATCCCTTCCCTTTTATTCACTAAGTTGAGCAATTTAAAACTGAGAGGGTTAGGTTAGGTTAGGTTATTTAATTATGGCAAAGCACACGAGGGCTATCTGCCTAAGGGGAGGGATGCCTTCGTGGAGGACTTTCTAAGGGAAACTGGCTCGTATACACGTTACACATGGGGAAAAGCCACGAAAACGCCCATGCAGCCAGCCCGTTCGCGGGATTCGAACCTCGGACCGAACTACCAGTGTTCCGCGTCTTTACCGCTCGGCCGCTGGTGGGCAAAAACTGAGAGGGGAGTATAATATTGTGTATACCGTGTAAAGGTATTTCTAATTACACTTAACACTGGATAATATTCATAGACTGCCTGACGAAATCGAATAAAATCGCATTTAAATTAGAATCCAGGAATACAACAAAGTGATAGAAACAATCGCAAAATCAAGTCAAACGTTTATTTAGATTTCGGTTTGAAGTTACCAAAAATAAAAAGTTATTAATCTGAACATCCTCTTCTTTCTGCTTGATAATCCTTCAGTATTTCAGTTATTTAAAAAAATAGATATCAAACTACAGACTATACACTCGCTGCTATGGAAACGAAGTCTTCTAACACATCTGAAAACAAAGTCAAAAGGCAAAATTCGCTAATAATCTACGCATCACAAGCGCAGGTAGAATTTGGAAATTACATTGCTTTTGGTTGTAAGTTATTAACACTCTCACTGAATTTAAGACAGATTTTCATTCAGTACTTAACTAATTTAATTGGCATTTCCGGTGAAGTTGACAAAAAATTAAAGTTCAGAAAAGGTTTAACATAAAACGTTAAATGATAATTAAACTTTATATTAAGGACTGGATATTCTGATATCATAAAGTTCTTTATTTCAAAGAGGTTATTAATTTTAATAAAATTACTTTCACTTACACACTGCACTTACCTGTCTCTGCATACATTCTGAGTTATTGCCATAAATCAGAATTTTCTAAATTATATGCTTAAGATATCAGAAAAAAATATATTAATAAATGTGGCTTTGTTACGTGTAAGTAAAATAATTAGCACATTAGCACATATGTACAATTTACCTCTGAGTGAATGTACTATTTGGTTGGTCTCAGTGTATTTAATTGCTAAATTTTTACATAAAATTAATGTATTAGAAATTCCAATAAAGATAAAATATTGGTAATCTCTTTATTTTACTAAAGAAATAAATACTTTCACTTTTTAATTTTAAAATTTCTACCCTTATAAAATTTAATAATAAACAAACGTACAAAAAATGCAAAAATTAGCACAGATAATTCGTAAACTGAAACGCTGATTACATAATCGCTTGAAGTTAATCAATTTCATTTTTGCGTGGATTTTTAGTACCGACCTTTGCTGTAAACCAATGAATGAGTAACATATTGTAGTGTACAATGTTCAAATTTAGTTAATCTTCAGACTCGGAAAGTCATAATTCCGTTTCTAGACCCAGTATCCCTATTCGTCTATTCAAGTACTTCAGTTTCCTTTCAATGTACCATTATGTGACGTGAAATTAACTGTAGGTGAACATTTAACTTATCGTCTTATCTATAATTGTTTTAACTTATTGTTAAGTTATGCCCTTAATAACTACTTAACTGCAAACATGAATACACGTAGAGTAAAATCCTCTAAACAAGCCGCTTCATCGGCGCAGTAGTTAGCATTGCTAGCTGCCGTACCGTTGGATCCGTATTCGAATCCTAGAGAATAGTTTGGATATTTATAAGTGAACAGTAACTTTGTGGTATGGGAACTGTTAAAACACACGGCAAGCCGGAAGTTCATTCTAATGGTTTGGTGCCAAGGGACGAGAGTTTGGAGAACTTTGGACCTATGCCCTTGGACATTCTCTTTCAGAACTGGAACGGAATAGGACAATATCATACCGTCATCTTTAAGGTGCCCACGTTTCATGTCAACAACACACGTAATCTTGCGTTACTGGTCAAGATAGAATTTTCGGATTTGCTTTGATATTATTTTCAGGCAAGTGAGATAGGTCACACTAACGATGACAAATCCCACAAAAATTTATTTATAAAACATTATTTAATTATTTATAAGCCACTCCTAATGATTTACAACTAAAATTACTTCTTAAACTAAAATAATAACTTGTCTTACTAAAACTATCATAAAATGCGGCTGCTTTACGGTGTAATAATTTCAAATATTTACAGAATAATAAATTTCAAATATTTACAAAATAAAGTTCAGTTTCAAAACCAACACCTGATCTTGTGTAGCTAATTCTCAAGTCGACTACCAAGCACGACAGTTACTAACTAACATTTCGACTTTCAACACTTTCAACAACGCAGAAACTAGTTCTCAGCAAGACTGTGGCGATGTAATGAAAGCTCCAGTTAGCCACAGTTAGAGTTAAATATTTTTAAGGTATGCCGCATGCCTTTAAATTTGCAGAAATTTTCTGTCACAAATGAAATGTGTGAACTAAGAAAAATAAGAGTTAGTTTAACTCACTGGGATAGCGGTTAGCGATGCTGACTGCCGTACCAAAGAACCCGGGTTCAAATCCCGGAGAAGGTGCATGGATGTTTGTAAATGTATAATGTCTGTGCGGCATGGTGACTCTAAATATGTAAGCCAAAAATCCCGTTGAAAGGTTGGGGATGGGGGAGGGGGGATAAGGGGTGAAGATTTTCGAACCCGTTCCCTTCCCCCCCCCCGGGGTGCTCTTCATCTTGCACTCCTTGCCACGATGAATTTCGTGGGCTTGTTCGATGCTGCTGTCAGACAAGGGAGATAAGCCACATAATTATCATCCTATATTTTCTTCTACAGTGTTAACCCTAAATTCGCACTTAAGGGCCGAATCTAGTCGTCCATCACATTTAATTTAGGAACGATTAGGTCTTTATCGAGTTGAAAAGAAGAAACGCCTGGTTGGGTTTCGAACTCCAGATTTTCCAACTGCTAACCAGACGTGCTTTGCAATTACATTACGAAACCACGGGGTGGAGAAGAAAATTCCTTACAAGTGAAATTAAATTATAACAGCAAATACAGATTTGCCAATGGGTGGATCTATTGGGCTATAGAAAAGTGGGCTAATTACTGATTCAGAGGAATTAATTATAGTTATTACTGTGCGAGCGATATACAATATTTTTATAATAATAAAATTGCACAGGGGCAGCAGAAAGCTGAGCCTAGTACTCGAATTCCTCACCTCTGATAACATACGAAACGGCTCTCTGCTTAATGAAAAGCGAAGCTCGTACGCTAACCTTTACTCTTTCCAAGCTTTACTCTTTCCTCATACGGCGAAGTTCGTACGAGCAGATGTGCATTGCTGTAATATGTCGCTTCATTTCTGCTGCGCATTTCTGTTATGTGGAAATTTTTAGTTCATATTTACAAGATTACGTGTCATGAAAAATGATATGAACAGTTAGAGTTAATATTAACTTCGTCTATATAGTGGTTGGCATTTTCGTCGAGAATTGATAACAGCAATTGGTATTTATTCTTTTTCCGAAATTTTTATTAATTAAATTTTAAACTTTAAAAAATCGTCATTTTCATAAGTTATTGAGTTCTTGCGACTTAATTTTTTGCGAAAGATATATTTTCATACATTTACGTAATTAATTTTCGTATAAGTAATAATCATGTTCGTAAATTATTCAAACCAACCACCGGGTTATACTTCCTGACACAGAGCAGTCTTTGTTTGCTCAGGTTTTTTTAAAATTGATCTACGCTATTGAAATCAAATACACATTATTGGTTATTTTTTCTTTGGGGATATAAGGCATTCATTTCCTCAAACAAATAAAAAAAATGGAAAATTAATGGTATTTTGATAGAGGAGTTGCCAAACATAAAAGAAAAAATTTCAGTGTAATCGTGATAAAAAATATTAGCCTGTTATATTTCCGCTTTGATGTTTTCTATTACGTAAACGCATGGGATCAAACAAAAGTGATTGTTAAATTTTAAATTCTAAGCACTTAGAAAAAAGGAATTCTTGTTCATTTTTCCGAATATCAAAGAGAAAAAAGACCTTAATCTGGGTGGATAATATCCTTTCATTATCTCTTCAAACCGTCATCGAAAAATACTCAACCCCCCTCTTCTATTAAAATCGAAAGTTGTAATGGTCCTTTAACAATGCTAAGATACAGTTCATCATTCATTGAGAAAAGTAAAAGTAGACTCCATTTTTGACCATGCTGCTTTACATTGAGGTGTGTTTTAAAGCCAGAATCCGGGTAACGTTTCGTAGTTTCGTCTTTAATTCATTTCATTATACTTTACTGAATGTATTTAAATACGTGAATGGTATTCGTATGAACAATCTAATTAAATTCATGTCTCCAACTGGGTAATGCATGGCACAGATAATTAATTTTAAGCCATTTTTGCATTCAACAAGTTAGAAAGAAACCTGTTTGTTTTTCTTTTACCTCGTAAATATTAAAGTTCTCTCAAAATTATTTTTCCTAATTTTCTTGGATGAATAAAACTCGATTTAATATTTCCTTCCTAATAATAGTTTTTTTTAACTTGGAATAAATAAAAAAAATTAACTGATTAAAAAAGAAGGAGAAGAAAAAAAGGGTGGATAAGGGGGAAAAAATTATCAGATTTCAAAACTGTGTCTCATTAAAATCAACAAGTTGAAAAGAAACCAATTTTCTTTTTTTTTAGCTTCATAAGTATTCCTTTCTTTATATTTTAATTAAATAAGTAAAAAATAGCATTCATTTTTTGTTATTAATAAGTTTTAGTTAGATATTTAATGATGAACATTTCTTAAGTTTAACAGAAAAGGGGGAATCTAAAAAAAAGAAAAGGTAAAAAAGGGGCAGGTCCAGAACAGAGACAAAATTCCTGGTCATTCGGTAAACCTGAATTGGAAATCGTGCATTAATTAGCTGATACGTTTTGGTGAATGTGGAAATCTTTAAGAAATTCTAACTCACAATAAAAAACCTTCGAGATAATTTTAGAGGTAACAGTAGTGCAAGTTTAGGATAATTTTGAAGGAACTAATTAATAATACTTTAAAATAAATGAATAACAGAGATTTATTTTTGTAAGACGAAAATAATAAAATTCCTTATAAACCTTTAGAAGATCTGTTTAAAAGCGTTTAAAAGCGTTTTAAGAAGAAGGCTATAGTCTCTATTTCTTAAATATTCTAGTAACAAATGTGAAGTAGATAATTTTATGAAAATAGGTTTAGCAATTGGAGTAGACACGTTTTGTAAATTTAACTTTTTGTATAGGATGATTGAGATCACCAAGTACAATATTCTGAGAAGAGTAATTTGCACAAAGACAGACTAGAATCTTAAGCAATGCAAGGTCGACAACGCTATATTTTCGCTTTCATCATCACTCACTCGCGACATTTAAGACATGAGTAAATCAGTCTTGATGATGAGGACCTGATGGGTAATGGTTTTAAGATCGTCAGGTTTAACATACCTTGATTACTCTTTCTGAGTTACACCATAGGATTCATATATAAAACATGAGGACCTTATGAGGACTTTGGTTGCAGCCAACTCTATTATAGCTGCTTTGGTAGTTCGGGACAAAACAGGACTTTTTCTGATTGTACGCGATTCTATATGCCAGTAATGTCAAACCTTGTGTTACATTTCCTTTCATCCTGTGCTCTCTCATTTCTCCTCTTTCTTCTACATAACACACGATGATATCTTCAAACTTCCATTATTATATGATTCCGATTTAGCCTACCTCTCCCAGAAATATGCACAGGCGACGTTTAGTCACTCTGTACAATAAGGATGAGCCAAAATATTTGAAACAATTTAGAGCAAATTAGCCTTTTTAAAATTGAGCTTTTAATTTCCGTTTTAAAAACTCAAGGTAAACAATGCTGATTCCAAAAATATATAGCAGGTTTAGTTTTAATTACCAAACGTTAGTAAATTAAGGTTCAAGACAGAAATTAACAAAGCCTCGCCCCTTTTTTAAACAGTTAATTTTAGAAATTTCTTTTCAATAATTTATACGGTGGCTTATCAATATTTCTTCTTACTATTATGTTCTATTTATGTCAACATTTCCTTTAAGAACCACATCTCTTGCAATAAAAATAGTTTACAGAGATTTCAGTCCGAAGAAACATTTACCCATTAAGATTGAAACTTCTAAAAATAGATTTGTTGGCATAAGAATGTTGAAAACTTTAGAGGTGGATATAATTTTATATTTTAACGAAGAACTTTTTATCGAATCGAAAAAAGAAAGTTTCAGAGATAAATACAGGCGAAGAGTAATACGTATAAGGAGCTTTCAAAAATTGACAAAATTAATTCTTTAAAGTTGAAAAAAGGATATACAAAGTCACTCACGATGAAAATCTTTTTTAAAACATAAAATAAAAGAAATCATAAATCCGAAGAGCACGTAACACAACATGATTATGGTGCACGAAAGTTAAAATATTTAAAAATAGCAATTGGTAGAACAATTTTCTAGGTTTTCCAAGTTTCCTGTAAATGAATTTTTTACATTTAGAAACACTATAAAATTTTTTCATTAAAAAGCTTAGGCTTTATCTTGTATTACGAAAATGTCGCATTTTTTTAAAGTTTTCAGATTTTCTTGTATTCAAAATTTTATGCTGCGCATGTTGTAACAAAATTAAGCTCACTTAAATTGTTTACTTTATTTGTAAATATCAATGCAGATTCAAAGTGGAGAAGAAAAATTTGTATGTGCACCTATGTATGATCTTATACACTGCTGGCCACCGTAAATGCAACACCCTGAAGGAAGCATGCAAATAACATGAAATTTACAATATGTATTAGCGGAGGTGAGATATGCAAGTGATTAGAATTCCAGCGCAGACGCACATCACGCACGCCTGTGGCGCCACTTCAAAGCGCTATTTAAGGCTTGGAGTTTTCGACGATTTCAAAGTTCGGCAATTGTGTTTTCCTTGTGGTTTTTTCAAAAAAAGATCAATTATGCCTCGTAGTAAACAGCGATCATCCTTTGATCAAGTATCCGAGTTCGACAGAGGAAGGATAGTGGCCTACCGAGAATGTGGATTATCTTTCAAGGAAATCGGTAGGCGTGTTGGACGAAACCAAACAACTGTAATGCGGATATGTGACCGTTGGATGCAGGAGGGTATGACAGACCGACGTGTTCGATCGCATCCACCTCAGTGCACCACTTCACTAATCTAATGATTATACAGTGTTTTTTAAAATTAAATCCTATATTATTCATACTTTCAAAATTATTAGAGACACAAAGGAAAGATTGGGATCATTTTTCAGTAAATTTCGCAGAACTTATCTGAATATTGGTCACTTAAATATGAGCAAATTGTTTATTTTGGCAACTTTATTTCAATATTGAATCAAACAGCATTCGCCCTGAACTTACAGACTGCAACTTCGTAAAACGACTTAATTGCATATATTTCCTTAATTTTTACCTATAAATGTATGGAATGTTTTATATTTAATTCTCCTACATATTAACAATATTTTACTGCTTAGCTACTTTATTCTTCGAGTATCACAAAAAAGATAAATTTTGCATTTAAAAACTTTTGCTCCTCCCCAGAGCTGAAACTATTCCATGCATACCTTTGTCTTCTGTTCAGATATTCTATAACAAAATTTGTTGTTTAGAATTATTATTAAAAGAATCAAAGCCTACAGCTACCATTTCAAAACGTTCTTACGTATCACCTCCAAAAATATTCAAACTCTTAACAAAATTATTCTTTTGCAGCGAAATTGCTTTAAAAAATTTATGATATTTTTTCTGCCTAGGGTTTTATTAAAAATTATAAGGTAAATAAAATTACGAATATGTTAAAATAGAGTCAGATTTCCCCTTTCACTCTGTAAGATAAGTTTAAATGTTTGTATTTTACATCAAGTAGAGTTGTTATTGCGTTACAAAGCAAACGTTTCGATTCGGTGTTATATGGAGTTGGCAAAAGAGTAATTTCAGTTTTTTAGTGGGAAATAAATCTCCATTCTTTCTATACAAATTATTGCATGTGATGCTTTTAACCTTTTTGCAATCTCTAGCATAGTTACATTACGGTTCGATTAAATCATGGCTTTAATTTTGTCATCGTCAATTTCGAAGGTCTGTCAACTTCAAGTTTTGGTGAACTTCAAGTGAAAGATTTCCAGAGCAAAACTTTTAAACGAATTCTGAGATGCAATCTTTAAGCGGTAAATGCCATACTTCACATAGATCTTTGGAGCTTTATGCTTTTATCAATGAACCAAGAATTAAGAAAGCAAAATGTGTCAAAAATGTTTAACTTCGCACCCCGTGTTAAAACTGAGAGTAAACTAAGAACAAGAATAAGGGAAATCATTTTTGTAACAACTTAAAAGCTTCAGGCACTAAATTTCGGAAGGAAAAAAAATTACATGATTGAGAGAAGAATAACAAAACGAAGTCTATCTATTTTTGCAAACCGAAGCTTTCTTACCAGCCCAACAGATAAACGATAATTATAAAATATATGTAAATAATTTAAGCTTATATGTAATGCCTTTGCTGCAGAGTCAAATGCAAGTTAATTATTAAGAAAAATTGTAAACAAAATAAAACTTCTATTCAAATTCACTAATTTTTGTTGTAAGACAAGATTCTAGTACTCGAGTTTTATACTACCAGTGCTAAACAATGATAAAATTTTCCCGTATGAATTCTGTAAAATGTTTCTTAATTGCAATTATTAGTTAAATTCTAATACACAAAAAGCTTGAATTTGTAAAATGCAACTTATGTAAAATTACGAAATCATTTCTGTGATGCGTTAAAATGTTTCTTAATTAGAAAAATTAAACTGAAATCGCTAATTTCTTGAAATTTAAAATATACTTAAAAATATAAAAAGTAGAAAAAAATCTGAAAGCTTTCAGATTTTATATTACCCCCAAAGAGGCATTTTTAACGCTTTCTATGTTACATTTATGTATTAAATATTGCCTAACTTTGACCGTAAACTTCAATTCAGCAGCTATATCACAAAATAATTTTTAAAAAACATATCTTCAGAATTTCCGATACACAGTCTCGCGCGCTGGAGATAGAAATGTTGTAAGGTTTATCCTAATTTATTAACAGTTATTTTAAGTTATGATTCTTTCCTATATATTCTAATTTCAGCTTACAATTTCCTGGCGGAATGTAATTTCAGAAACTCAGTGAATGCAAATGAAAAAGAGTACTATTTAAGTCGATGCTTCACCGACTTCTACAGAGAAAGTCTGATTTTCCTGACTAGCGCGCATTTGCCATTTGGCTACATTTTCTCTTAGCTGTTACGCTCGGCCATAATTTAGGCCCTTGCTTGGCTTCGCCGATTTAATTAATATTTAGGGGCCAACTACTTAGAATTCTGATAGCTTCGGTTATACGTTTCACATAACTTTAGTTAAGCTTAGTTTAGTTTAAATTCATTATTATTTAAGTTCAAGCCCAAATGGAGGCTTTGTGTATACTCCGAGTTAGGAGTTGATTGTATTTATTCTGAGAAATAAAGGGTAGTTAGCCCTTCTTAAGTCTTACGTGTTTATATACACACTTAAGCGATTATTCGCTTGTTAGCGGTCGTGGAGTTCTAAAATAGAACATTGGAATTAAATAAATAAAACCCCACAATGTTTTTTTCTTACTTCAGGTGCCCATATTCGAGTAGAGGACTATTTTATTCAAAATTTGATGTCTCTAGATACCGTTGTTTTTTCACAGTGCGAGAAAAATACACACATTCGTGTAGATTCTTCATTATTTAATTTCTTTAAATATAATGCAGGGCTCTAATATTTGGTGGCAACAATTTGAAAAGTGAAACGACGTTTATAGTGAACCAACGCAAAATGCCAAAACTAATTAATAGCCCTCTTGCGCAAACTTCCCCTTTGGACTAAAAGAATAAAAAATTTTTAACGTGAGATTAGTAATTTTTTCAAAATGCATTAATGTAAAATTAAATATAGAGCAAAATTAATTAAGCGAGTTTCCTAAAAAATCAGGCAAATAGCTTATAACATGCAAATGTCTTTAAAAACTGTTTCAAATTTTATTACAAACACGTCAGAGGTAATCAAAATATTAAAGGTTTTAAGAAACTAATTATTTTTGGGAACGTTAATTTTATTCAGAACAAGCTGTGAAGCTTTCATCTCCATTTTCTGTGGCAAAAAATGTCGGATAACTTTGCGTCAACCAATAATTCCTTAAAATTATGACGACAAAGCATTCATTGGGCACAAATTATTATCCGGTTGCTTAGTGAGAAAGAAAAAAAATTATATCCTTTTTTTCTGGATGATGAAATATTGATTACTGATGGAGTCATTAAAACCGGAAGAAAAATGGCGTTTAAGATATTAAATTCCTGGGTCTTTTGTGATAATGCTTTTTGTATTTATTTGCTTTTCCAGTTTCGTTTATTGTCGTTGTTTCCTGACAGCCTTGTTGTGGTAACGACATTTGCATATGGTGGTCTCTAACAAAAGGTAGGAGGGGCCTGGGGAATATTTGGGACGTGTTGCGTAATGCGCAGAATATTAGGAAGTTTACGGACGTTCTTTTCTCTGATAAAATCGCGTGTGTGAAATGAAATGTCGTAAATTTTATGTCGTGGGTAGACGTCACATTTTTGGCTGTGATTTCTCATTAACTTTTGCAACATTGTAATGTATATCCGACCATAAACTGAGCTCAATGGAAAAGCGAGTACATGGAGTTGAACATATATCATACCGCATTATTTACCTATTATTTTAAATAAGAATTATTATTTTCATTACAAACTATTCCTCCATCTCTATTTTTATTCAGCGGTATATTTACATATTTATCGGAGCAAAAACTATAGCTGAAATTCTAATCAATAAGTTGATTTTAATAAATGTAAGATGTTGCACATCATTTAATAAATTGTAAAATTCAACTTCTGGCATTTATTTTAGTTTAAAATTTTTAAAATTCTGATGTGGATATTACACGATTTCCTTTAACGGCATATTACATTATGCATATTTTTGCTGCCCTTTATTAAAACTTATTTTCTCGTATCATTCTGACTTAATGAACCGAACCCTCCATGCAAGTTGAAAACGACATCAAAAATTGCAGATTTTGAAATTAAATTTCCTGTCACATTTTTCGAACGGGAGTCAAACTTCTTCTAATTTTATTTCTTCATAACTAACATAAAACGTTTCCAAATATACGTATAGGAAAACAGGAAACGGGAGAATGCATGAAATGTTAAATTTTATTATTTGTTCTTTCGTTATTTGCCAGCATATTTCTTTTTAATTTTACATTGACAAAACATAAATATTTTGGTTATGTAAAATATTTCTGTATTAGCAATTATATGACAACGACCAACAATGGCGAAATTAAAGGCAAGTAAGGACTTTTAAGCGTGGTTAAGAGTGAGTGTATATATTCCAGGTACTCTTGATTGCAATGAAAAAGCGGAGTGCACAACTAGATATATAGTAACCACATATGCAAAATTTCAGCGCTATACGGTTGATCATTTTTTAACTATGCGAGATACATACGTGCAGAATTCGCGAAAAAATTCATTTTGGGTCCATTTTAAATCCATTTTACAATCCGTTTTTAGAAAAATAATCCTTTATTCTGTCCATGCGTACAGACTTCACTAAAAAAATGTCAAACATTTTTTGGGAACCGTCGTACAAGGAAGTACAAATGGCATAACATAGTCGAGGGCCGTAAGAAACTCGTTTAGGCAGTTTACTTTCTGTCCTTACTTTTTTGTTTGATTATATTTTACTTTCGGATTTTAAAATTTTAATGCATTAAAAAATTCTTTTCAAGAATCTGGAATGTTCTTGGAAATTTCTTACAAAAGAAGTACAGATTTAAGCGTTATATAAAGACGTAAAATGTTAAAAAACTTAATTAGTATTTTACGCATTTTGCTTTTACTATTTCAATTTTGGTGTGTTTCGTTTTTTCGTGACTTTTATTTTTATTTTTTACTATCTATTACTTTTTACTAAACATTTGTCTGAGTATTTGTAAATTTAAGAATATAATCCACAGCTTTCAATTTTTATTTCTAAATTTCAAGTAGATATAAAAAGTACAGGTTCGAAAACATGCATGATAAACAAGCTGTAATGCTTAAAAAAAACTGCCAGTTTAGCTTTAGTAAACCTATGATTGATATCAGCTTATCATTCTGCCATTCACGAGGCGAGAAAATAATTTCTCGTAAGAAAAAGAAATTACAAATCATATCAAGTTACTTATGTCACCAAGCCTATTACGAGTCATAACAAGATACTCATGACCCCAAGTCTTCAGTTCGAGTAATTCAAATTCAAAATAGTTGAAAAGCTACTCAACGAATGTTTAAATGCTTCCTTATCATCTGAGAATATTCTTCTCAACAGGTCATTTACTTTCTTTCAGTTCTAAGCAGAAACAATTCTGAGCAGTTCTTAATATTTAAAGGTCATTTTTTCTTTTCTTTTTACTTTCCATAATGATCTATCAAAACTTGGCAAATGTCCTCAGATGCTCAATCTTGCATTCTACTTGAGTGAAACGTAGCTTAGGAGCTCTCATCTGGAACACTTACCCTGGCAAACAGCGTGTTCTTGTTGAATCACCCTGATGGACGAAACGGGTGGTCTTTTCGACAAACTGCGCCTTTGTCACTGAGGGTCTGTTATCCGAGATTGTGGTACAAAGGCGAGACTTGTGCGCGGTTGATGTCTATGACACTGCAGAAAACTTTCGCTAACGCCAGGTGTCTTTTTGCAAATACTCAACTTTGGGAAATTCCTTTCTATAAATGTAAGTCCACTTTTATAACCAGAATATGTTACATTTGAAAAATTCCAAGCAAAGTTCCTTAGATTCCGAGAACGCGTCCTTTCCTACCCCTCTTCATAGCCAATTATTCGTGAACAGCTGGTTCCTCTTGAAATTCGTTTTCGTGTCAGAAACGTTAGAATAACCACACTAAGAAGAAAATATGCTGGAAGTGCGAAATTGAGCTTTTGTCATAATATATTTTTAATTGGAAATTTTTGCATTACAAGAGGGCCTCGATTTTTCAAGATAACTGCAGCCGTAACCACTTTGGATAGAATAGTAACACCGTTGATAAACACTAACTTTAAAACCATGCCAACATTTTACTTCCTTGTACGAAGTAAAAAGGAAGTATTGTAATCGCAAAAAATTTCGGGTGTCATATTTCAACGAAAATATCTATTTTGACCGCTATCGAATGCAATTTAACGATGTTTCTGAGTGACATTCGTACGTGAGGACAGAATAAAGGAAACTTTCCCCCCCCCAAAAAAAATTATAAAACTAATTTTAAATAGATTCTGAAGAGATTTTTTCGTACCGTCTGTGCGTACGTACGTACGTATGTATGTATCAAAAACGAGTAGTTTCAGAAAGTTGAAACTTTGTATATCGCACTGCTATGACATATAGATGTGCACCTCCTATTTTGGTTGCAATCGGCGACACCAAAAGTATATAAATATATGTATATGTATATCCACTCTGCTACTCGACTCAGAGAGCTGAGTTTCTTTATTCTTATATGTTTGTTAATTGTGCATTTTTTGTATTAAAAATGATTGAATTATGTTATTCTTACCTTCCGGTTAAGGTTTTTATGCCTTTAGTAAATCTGCATGCAAGATTTGTAGAATTATCAACAATTTAAAAGTTGTTTAAGTGTGGCTAAGCCTAATCATTTTTCTCAAAGTGGCCGTATTTGTTTACAGTTGAAATTTAGGAGAATAATGGATTTGTTGCCAATCTAGAGAAACTAAACTTCGCAGCAACAAAGACAACGCCTTCTTTTATTATTGTCAATTAAATCATGTTTAATTCATTCTGGAATTTATTTGAGGAAATAAGTGTTTAAGATTTACTCCGTAGTTTTTAATATAAATATTTATTCGAGTGTCTCATGTATTTTGCCAAAGTGAAAACTTAATTAATTGAATGAGAAATACTGCATCGTCTGTGAAAAAGTGTTTTTTTCTGCTTCTTTAATTTCTTTTATAAATCGTTTTAGATTTATTATAGTATTTGAAGAGTACATGTGGCAACGATTAGATAATTCTTCAAATGATATACATAATTTTGGTACATTCCGAGTTATAAAATGCATGAGATGTAACGCTGTTAAGTGAACTTAACGCCGGAGTCTCGCTATGGTAAACAAATATAGTGAATTTTAAAGAGCGCATTTATTCTGTTGTGCTTTATGCGCTATCGACGACGTAGATTTAATTCAATCCAATAAGTTTAAATGAAATGAAAGAAAAAATGAGTATAATTTAGTATTCCGTACAAGGAAGTCATGTGGTTTACACATCAGATTTTTTTCAAGATGCTTTCCTGAAACTGCTTACTTGAAATTCTAAAAAGGACTACACGAGTGCTACAGTAATATTTTAACTAATTCGTTTATGTAAAATATTTTATTTCATTCATTTACTACAATGTTCATTTGTCTGGAAAATTTATGGACTAATTATTTTTTTACAAATTAAGCAAATGACAGACTTTTAGAACTATCACATGTGCCTCAATCTTCCTATTTTTCATAAAAGTAAACCAAAACAAAAATCAAAATTTTATATTTAAAATTTAAAATTTTATATTTAATTTGTTATTTAAAATATTATAATTATTAGCGTTTTGCAGTTGAATGCCGAATAACTCAGCTTTTATTGCATATGCGTGATGGAGGTTACACAAGAATTATGTAATGAAAGAAATGATAAATAATGAATTTAGAAATGAGTCTTAAATGAGCTATTATGGATTAAAATTAGAATTTTAACTTACTTGCATTTAATACCTTTTTCTTATAAAACTGCAGTATCAATTTAATTTCTCTCCTTCCTCAAAATACCAAAAAGATTCTTTCTTCTGTGTGTAACAGTTGGCGTGAAACTGTTCTTTAACTGTTCGGCTATCTCCTTAAAAGGGAATTCGATGTCTCGGGGGTTATTTATGTCGATACTTGACATTTCTGGGTAACATATCATCGACCAATTGTCCTCTGAGGAATCTCTATAGATATTAAGCGTGAGGTGATAAGATCTAACTGATGAACGGTCACTTCCCTGAGGACCATTCCAATGCCGTCTGCTCGTAATTGGCGCATTTCAACTTCTAGATCCCAGGTAGCTTTTGGTAATAAATGGCATAGCTATGCCATTCGTTCAAGAAAGTATCATCATAATAATCTTAGGCCAAAATAAATGGCTAGTATTATACCAACATTCATATTAGCTATTTGCCGTATATTCGTAAAGGGTAATAAGACCTGACAAGTAGGATCTTAAGCATCTTCTTCATGATAGGTTTAATTTGTCTAACATATTTCCTTTTCTCATGTTTGGACTTTCTTGCAGTGCTTTGCATTTGAGTGAATCTGAACTTGAAATTTCCTGCATATAAATATGCTCTGCGTATCAGAATTATGCAGTTTGAGTTGGCTATTATTAAAAGATATTTTACGTGATATATTAGGAGTGGCCGATCTTGATGCTGTTAAGAAATATATGTTAGAATTAAGAAATGCTAAAGAGAGTAATTAAATATTTAGAAATAGTAAAATCCGTATTTAAATAGGAATAATAAAAGCTTGAAGTAAATTAGCAAACATTTCGAATTTTTACTTCCTTGTACGAAGTAAAGGAAATATTGTGGTTGCGAATAATTTCTGGTATCGTTTTTCATGAGAAATACCCATTTCGTCCGATCCCGAATCCATTTGGCCGATTTTCTTGCATGATGTCTGTACATAATGTCTTCCCCCCGAGGGTTGACTCAGGAGAATTCCTAGGAAGTACTGGCTAGGATCTGTAGTTAGACAGTCTCAACCACGGGGGCATATAAGTTGTCTTCACAGGACTAGAGCCCCCCCGACTAATTCTCAGGTTGGTTCAGGCTTGGCAGGGACCCTACTGGTACTGTCGGGTCTGT
Source organism: Stegodyphus mimosarum (assembly GCA_000611955.2). Classification (NCBI taxonomy): domain Eukaryota; kingdom Metazoa; phylum Arthropoda; class Arachnida; order Araneae; family Eresidae; genus Stegodyphus; species Stegodyphus mimosarum. Next base: position 200,198 of record KK115406.1, read on the forward strand.
TCCTTTGTCTGTGCTAGAGCTAGATCGGAGATCATCGACCTTGTCGTCCGGGATTTGGCCCTCATAGTTTCGATAAGGGACAGCTTGTCATATTGCCTTTCATAGGGCCGGGCCGGGACTATGGGGTCTGCGTCGCCGATGAGGGGGGTCTCAGGAGCTTGGACAGCTCACCCCGAAAGGCAGACCCAAAACGGGGGTCCAACTTTTGCGTTATGCGTTATGTACATAATGTCTGTCATTAAAGGACTTTTTGCAAAGTGGATTGTAAAATATATTCAAAAGGGATTTTTTTCGGGACATTTGTACTTAAATGATTAGCCGTAAAACGTTCAGATTTTGTGTAGGGGACTACTATAGCATCTAGTTTTGCACGTCTCTTTTTATTGCAATCGATAATGTCGAACGTGTATATATATATATATATATAAACACACTCACCTATCCCCTTACCCGGCTTATTTTCGCAATCGTAGTCACATACTTCCAGTTACTGAAGTGTTTAAAATACGAAAATATTCGTGTTTTGCATTAATTCGCAACAAGTAACGAAATCTGAATTTTAATGCGGTCTCCCGGTTCTTATATTTGGAGATATTTTAATACTCATGAAAAATATATAATTAGAAAAAATTTGACTCCCATACGACAAATATTGATCGGGATATTTAATTTCAAAATTTTCTGTTTTTGATGTCATTTTCATCTTGCCTTGAGAAATTGGTTAAGTTAGAATAATTTGAGGAAACAGAAATACATTTAAATGAAGTCCAGCAAAAATTTATATAATTTATAGGTTGTACAAGGAAATCTTATAGTAGCCATATCAGATTTATTTAATTATTGTATATATACATATATATATTTCTTCCTGATGTTACTTTGTATTCAAGAATGTATACTCATGTTTTGAACTAATTTTAAAACATTATAAAATACGCTGAACATTTTTCACCGAGCATTACCTTCTCGTTTTTTAATCTCCTTCCATACATTAAAATTGTCCATGAATTTTAATAGGAATAATTTTAAAACGGAAGACGATGTAATGATTTTTTATAATAATGTAAAACTCTTTTCATTCGAGCGAAGTTAATTGCAGCAATTTTAAAAAAACAGACTTGCGATTTTTGTTCTTTATTTAATTTTACTCTTAGCTCCTCTGGAAAGATTAAAACAAATTAAATAAACGGAACAAAACGTGTTGCAAAGAAAATGATGTTCGAGATACGATAATTATTTAAAAGCAACTACTTAACTTGCCAGAATTATAGCGTAAATGAAAGTATAATTTTCCCATAAATTAGCAGCATATTTATCTTTAAAATAGTTATTTAATTCAATAGTAGCAAATAAGAAAAACAGATACGTTTTGTTCTTTTTCTTAATACAAGTTAGAATTTTACATATTCGTATCACTGTTAAGTAAATTCGAATGTGCATCATAGATGCAACATATTCCTAATATCTTTATTTTTCTGCAATGCCAATAGCTGAAATGTCTGCAGTGCCGAAAGCTGAGAGTATTCTAAAAGCAAAACCTTTTTGATAGCAATGCCAGATAAAAACCCCTTTGCCTTTGCTTCTTAATTTGAAGGTAAACATACCACAAACAATTTTAAATTCCTTAAAAATTTAAATATGTTGTGGGGTTTTACTTATTTAGTTTCAATGTTTCAATGTTCCCACGAACACTAACAAGCGAATAATCGCTTAAGTGTGTATATAAACACGCAAGACTTAAGAAGGGTTAACTACCCTTTATTCTCAGAATAAATACAATCAACTCCTAACTCGAAGTATACACAAAGCCTCCACTTGGGCTCGAACTTAAATAATAATGAATTTAAACTAACTAAGCTTAACTAAAGCTATCTGAAAGGTATAGCCGAAGCTATCAGATTTCTAAGTAGTTG
>KK115407.1:5579-21123 GCA_000611955.2 Stegodyphus mimosarum
TGAGAAAGAGTCTGTTCTACCGAGTACCAGAGAAGATTTATTCCTGCTTCCTTTTCAGGTTAAGATTTATTAAGATGAATTTGCTTTGCTTTGTGTGAATTAATTGATTTAAGAGAAAGTTAATCTAGATTTTATTTTGAGTCAGATCAATCAACCAGTTCCTTCCTCCCCTTTCTAACTAATTGATTTTAGTAGTAAGTTTTTTTTTTTAGTTTGTCTAGCACCAAGAGAGGTTGAGTATGCGGTTAAATTTAAAAATTAATAGAAACCCCGTAAAATTTTAAAACGCAACACTTAATGACACTTATTAATTAAATTTCCCCGAAATCAGTCTAAAATGTGTAAACACCTTGTGTATTTAAGGGGAAAATGTTTTTTATTAAAAAGTATGAAGCCTCAAACTGAAAATAAAACAAATTCACAAAATGGCGTTTCTCTGTTCGTAGCAGAACTGTGATCAAAAGAAAAAAATCCTCTTCAGAAGCTAGCAAATAAAAAAAGTGTTCTTTTTTCCCCAAATGCTGTAAAAGTTGCAAATGAAAGAGCGATCATTTGTTTTTAAGAGCTAGCGCCTCTTCGTCTGCTCGTACTAACCTTGGCTATGATTTATTCCACAACCTTTACCTTAATTTTCTCTCATAAGACGGCTTTCATTCAGTCGTGGGACTGGATTATTTATGATCATCTCTTATTCTTGCATCCTTTTTCCCTCCTGTGCTCGCTTCTGAAAAGGAAATCAAAATTAATATTCTTAGGGAAAAATGGGCTAAATTATCACAAAATCTCTTACATTAAGTACTTTCTTGCTTATTTGGAAATTATTTATTCATTATTCGAGAGCATTTACGTGATTCTTATTACTAAATTTAGTGGTAAGAGGAATGCTAAATTTTCTGGAAGCCTGATCCTCTTAAGATGTACATGTCTTCTGAATCTTTCGTGTAAAAATTATTAAAGGAAAAAAGATTTTAATTCCTATTAAAATTGTTTAATTAAGGTAAAATTTCAAATTTGCGTTTAAGGGAAAACAAAATAAAGCTTTTCAAGTTTGTTTTTGAGTCTATGCCGTTACGAATTTTGTATATTGTAAATATGAAAATAATGTGAAAAATAAATATGATAATGTGTAAAATAAAAATGAAATTATATGTGAAACTGAAGCATCTTTTGTATTACGTAACATGCAAAATGCGAAGAGAAGAAGCTCTACCGAAAAAATAAAATTGCGGGACCATTTTTATTTAATATGAGGTGAACGGCTGTGTCACTAAATTGGCGGGATGTCGCTAAGCTGGCGATGGTTTTGACTCATTATTTGGTGCCAAACGTGGAGAAAAATTGCCAAGCTTGGCGATCATTTGACGACATTTTGGTCCGTTCCCTGTTTAACTATCATTTGTACTGTAAATTGATCAATATATGTAACTGTAAACGTATCCGGCCCTTGTATGTAGCATTAGCAGTTAAATGAATATTACGCAGTCGGGCTTTTATTGTATTGTTACGAAAAATTCGGCGGTTGCGCCTGTATGTAAGCTTTCCAGCATAGCACTAGGGTTGCCATAAAATAATGTATGGCAGGGTTGCCAGATTGGCGACTTTATCGCCCATTTGGCGACCAAATTGGCGATATCCCATGATCCAATCGGGAAGCTTCTAGAATAATTTCCTGTCGAGATATTTCTCGAAGCATGTGGAACTATTTAAACCCTTGCGTTTCTGAGAGCAGTTAGTTCTACAAGATATCATTTTACCGGATCGGGAGCAGTCATTGATCTTCTCCTTACCAAAAATATTCCTAATACTCCATTCCTAGAAGTCAAAAATGAACTCTCTTCAGATCATTTTCCCATAAACTTCGATTTTTATGGCTTTTACCCACCATTTCCCGTTTCTAAAACCAAAACTGACTGGATTAAGTTCAAAAGCATGTTAAGATCGCATGTTGGAAAGGAAAGTTACTCTCATTGCTCTGATATTGAAGAAGAAATCTATCTACTGACTAACAGAATTCATACTGCCATTCAAAAATCCTCTTATCAAAGTAAACCCAGAAACTATCTCACTCTTCCTAAAGCAATTTTGGATCTTATTAAACTCAGAAATAAAACCAGAAAAATCTGGAAGCTTACGCTTAACCCTCGTGTTAAAAGCAATCTCAACTATCTAAATAGAAAGATCAAGAATGATATAAGTGAATTCAAATCAGAGAAGTGGGACTATCTTTTAGAAAACATGGAGATACAGTCAAATACAGTCTGGAAAATTGCTAAGTCCCTAAAAACCAATGCATCCAATCAGATTCACTCAATCACTCATATGGGTACTATACTCCAATCAGAAAGAGATATTGCTAATGCCATGGCGGACGTCGTAGAGCGCTCATTCCAGAAGCCTGCAAACACTGATGAAGATACTGAAAACTTAGTAAATTTCACTAATAATAGCATTAAAAACAATAATAACCTCAGTAATTTTCCTCCTACCTCTCTTAGAGAACTCAAGAATGTTATTAAACACCTTAAAAAGAGAAAAGCCAAAGGATATGACCAAATTAGTAACGAAGCCATTCAAGCCCTTCCAAATAACTGCCTTCAAGTCATTTGCAATATTTTTAACGCTTGCCTACAACTTGCTTACTTCCCGTCTCAATGGAAACACTCTATAATTATCACGATTCTTAAACCTGGAAAAAACCCCTCTGATCCTAATAGTTATCGCCCGATTAGTCTTCTCCCTGCAATGGGGAAGTTATTTGAGAGAATCATAAGCATCAGATTAACTGATCACATGGAAAAATTTAACTTAATTGAAAATCTGCAATTTGGATTTCGTAGGGGACATAGCACTACTCACCAAGTTCTAAACCTTATTGAATTAATTACCACTGCATTTAACAAAAAGAATGCTATGGCGGCCTGCTTCTTGGACTTCGAGAAGGCTTTCGACAGAGTATGGCACGATGGTCTTATTCATAAACTCACAAACTTCATGCTCCCACATGGCTTTATCAAACTCTCACAATCTTACCTTAAAAGAAGATCTTTCCAGATAAAATGTGGTGACACTCTCTCTTCTAAACGTATTATTTTCAGTGGAGTCCCCCAAGGAAGTGTCCTTGGCCCAATATTTTTTAACATATATATCAATGATATGCCGCAACCATTTAACTCCAAAGTACTCAAATTCGCAGATGACACTGTCGCTCTTGTTGAATCCAGAAATCCGCAAAATGCAATTAACAACCTACAGCTCAGCATCAATATCATCTCAAAATGGTGTCATCAATGGAAAATTAATCTAAACCCTGGTAAATGTTCAGTAATTCTGTTTCGAAGATATAAAACCCTAATGAGGGTTAACACAGATATCAAGATCAATGAGAGTATTATTAACAACCCAAACTCATACAAATATCTAGGTGTCATCATTGATAAAAACCTGAACTTCAAAGAACATATTTCCTACATTTTGAACAAAGCAAATGCTGCCTTCTATTCAATTTATCCCATAATCGGAAGAAAGTCAAAATTAAACATCAAAATCAAGAAGATGCTTTATATTTCCCTTATTCGGCCAATTCTACTGTATGCATGCCCTGCATGGGCAATAGCTAACAAAACTGAACGTAAAAAATTAGATGTTCTACAAAATAAGATCCTCCGCTCTGTGGTAAATGCTCCGTGGTTTGTGAGAAACTCACAAATTCACAGTGACTTGAAAATCTTGCCATTGCAATCACAAATTCTGTGCACTGCGCATAAATTTTTCGAAAGCATGCATAACTCTGAATATTTCACACTCCGAGAGATTGTAAATTACGATCCAGTTATTGAACAAACGGTGAAACGTCCTCGGACAATTCATCATAACGCTAGATGGTAAAGAACGCTGTACATATGTATATATTCTCACTGTATTCAAGAAATATGTATTAATCAAGAATTCATTCCGATCTATGTACACGTACTGTGCCTGGCACTGTATGAACTTTGTATGAACTTTGTATCATAGATTTTTCTATTATTTTATTCACTTTATTCAGTTTGAAATCTGTTTGTTTTGATTTTGCTACGAACTTTGTTCATCCATCTATGGACGACGCTGATTGCCTCTGCCACTCACGTGACTACTTCTCTCGGAAAAAGTGACTTTTTACCTAATTATTTAAATATACTGTACTTTACATCCTATTTTGTATTTTTCTCAACTGTAGTACCTTGTCCAACTACGTTATATACAAGAATTACACTGTTATCGCTTATAGTTTGCTCTCAGTAACCAAAATAGTGCAACTATCTGCATACTGATCATGTGACCTCGCTCAGCCAATAGGACTATGCTCTGAGCTCTATGACTTTAGCATTGTACGACGAACTCTTGAGTTATTAGTATTCAGATAAATCGTAGAACTGAAGCTGTGTGCTGCTGTTCTCCATGAAGAAAATCTCCTCATTCTACTATTTACTGCCTGGAGTTGCCATGTCACCTATGATTCCTTGCCACTGCCAATGCCTAACTATACTGATATCAAAGCCATGCTGGGAAGGAATAAACTCCTAAACAGCTATGCTTTTAAATTTTATCTTTTAGCTTTCAATTATTGCTATCTTTTAGCCATTATTTGCTTTCTTATGCCTAGTTTACTGCAATTTGCCATGTATTTGCCTTAATCCTGACAAAATAGCCATTATAATTGCCATAATATCATCTAATTCATAAAATTCTTCCTGTTTCACCCGATTAGGGTGTTGATGCACAGAGCATCATCTCTTTTTGGCAATCAGCCTAAGGTTAATAGATTAGTAAAGACTCCAAGAAGTCGATGCTAATATTGAACTAATTGAAATGAAATGAGAGCAGTTAGTTAGTTACGAGTTAGTTGCAGAGTTGCGAAGTTAGTTGCGAGCATTGTGAAGTGTTGCGAGCAGTGTGAGAATAGCTGCTACGCGAGAGTTCTGTGTACGGAAAGCAATCGAGATAGTGCTTAGCCGTGAAGCTATCTTTACAGTATAGCTTGACAGTGGATTGGTGATTGTTCCACGGTGTTTATTATAAGTTTAGTGTTGCCTTGAAGCTACCTTTACAGTTACAGCCTGAAGCTGTGTTGCTGATTGTTTCAGCGATCAGCGTATTTTGTAGATTTTCGACGTTTTTAAAGGTAATTTTGGAACTGTGCTGTAAATAGTGATTCTTCTAAATAAATTGTGCTTTTTGTTGTTCTGCATCGTGTTTTCATCGGATACTCTCAAATCTACGAACCCGTGAAAACGCAACAGTATTATGTTCTTGTGAGAGACATACCATCCATACAATTAAACTTTATTTACAATGAAAAGAAAAAGAATATCCAGATCTTGTAATTTGAGTATCATAATGTCAATTAAATTCTTATTAAAACTTTTGGGATATTGTTCGGAGAACAGCCTTGGCGCCAAAAAGGGAGAAACAGCTTATTGTGGTATGGCAGGCAATGGTTGTCATTCGATGACGTACTTCGTCTAGGTAGACAGCCGTAATACTTTTCCCTTGCTAAGGGATTATCTGTAGTATTACTTATTATCTGTAGTATTAGTATTTATTATTGTAGTATAGTGATTAGTATTTATTCCTGTAGTATTTATTATTGTAGTATTTATTCTGTAGTTGGCATGATGAAATGTCGCCCATAGCCTTAAAGAAGCCATTTTGGCGCAACCAAGGCTGTTCGCCGAACAATATCCAACTTTTGTCTAGAAATTTCTTTCAGCAATCTCATGAATTTTACTTTAAAAAATATAATTTTGCTAGAGCAAGGATAATTTTGTGTTACCATATAAATTAAAAAAAAGGAAAATAAGCAAATAAAAGTTGTCAGAGCAATTCCATAAACTCATTTCAATGCAAAATACTTTTTGTTTTTACCTCAGATTAAAACAAATTATACTTCGGACATTAATGGATGTATAACAGTTGAAAGGCAGGAGATATGCCTTCCAGTAATTTCGAGAAATGGAAGGGAGAACATCAGTTTCCAGTTTGAGTTGCTGGTATTAGCGTTATATAGTTCCCGCTGACATCAGTATCATATTATAAGGTATTTCTCCCGCCTTCTTCGCATGCCTTCGTGGTGTAGTGGTCAGGACGATCGACGCGTAACTGAGAGGTCCGTGGTTCGATTGCCAGCTAAAACGTTGCTCATTTTTCATGTCTCTTGCTTCCAAATAAACCTAATGACTCTACAGTATCAGTTCTCATTTATAGTTCAGCGTTGAGTTCGGACTATTAAGAGATCTAGATTCACTTTGTGCTGCGCTGCATTGTGTTTAACGTTCTTAATAGTTTGAAGCGTAACTGCTGATTGCGCTTTGTGGTATTGAAAATAGCTGTACGAGTAGTTTTTTTATGGAAAGTTCCAAACCTGTGCGAAATTTGTGAGGTGTCATTGCAGCAGCTAGTTGAAAGGTCCTACTTTAAAACGTTTTGAGTAAAATTTGATAAAAAATAGTTAAATAGCAGTTCAGAATTTTTGAGCAACTTATTTTAAATTAAAGCAAGCAAGGGTTATATCAACAATTAATGTGGAATGTTAAGCATTTGTCTTAAAGGCCCTAGTAGTGATTGATATTAAATCAAGTTCCAATGAGCAATCGCATTCTTTTACATTGAGCGCTTCGCTTACACGCCAGTGTAATTGGTCTTCCGAAGGTTTTGCTTTAAAACGCTTAATTATTATCTATAAGCTTTTATTTAGCTCCCTTATGGTGTTTGTCGCAATGGTAATACTTGCGGAGTTACTCGTTGTGGGTGAAGCGATTTTTTCAAAATTTAATTCATTGGGTTATCCGAAATGTTCTGTGTTTTTTCGATGATAAATACGAATAAAACGGTACTAAAAAGAAAATTTCATTTGTTACTAATAAAAAAAAATATCTAAATAATTTTAGTGAAATGATACGCAAACTGTAGTCTCTTTTACAGGTCTCTCATACGCCAAGCTGGCGATGGTTTGGGCGACTAATTTTTGTCGCCAAATTTGTCGAGAAACTAAATATGTAACTTGCTTGCACACTCAATATGTAACTTGTCTTGTCCGTATATGCCTTTCAGTAATTTCAAGAAATTAAGGTGCCAAAGCTTTCTCTTCGGCCGCGGGAAAGGTATATAAAATTGCGGGACCATTTTTATTTAATATGAGGTGAACGGCTGTGTCACTAAATTGGCGGGATGTCGCCAAGCTGGCGATGGTTTTGGTGACTCATTTTTTGGTGCCAGACGTGGAGAAAAATTGCCAAGCTTGGCCATTATTTGACGACATTTTGGTCCGTTCCCTGTTTAACTATCATTTGTACTGTAATTGATCAATATATGTAACTGTAAACGTATCCGGCCTTAGTTCCAAGTTTTTAGTTGAGAGTTGAATTCGGAGTATTGAGAGATCACCTTTCGAGCCTCGATCTTTAGATGCGCTTTGCATTACATTGTGTTTAACGTTGTTAGTAGTTTGGAGAAACAACTACTGGTTGTGCTGTGTTATAATAAAAAGAGCTGTGCGAGTACTTTGTGATAAATGTGAAATGTTTCCGAACTAAAAAGTGTTTTGGGGAAAATAAATTTCATTGTGCTTTTGTTTTTTTCTGTGGTATTCAGACCATTACAAACCCCTATGCACGTAACATTTCTTTTCGGCAAAGAATTGCTTGCCTGTGTCCGTAAATGTATTTTTCATTAAAAGTAGATTTCATTTTTTACTTCAGTTAAAACCTTTTAATACTAATTACGAGTTTTTTTCTTGTTCTGTAAAGAATTCGAGATTTGAAAAATATTTAGAATTTTGAGTCAAGGAACTTCGGGGATTCATCCATTCGTAGCGCTTACAGTGGACACTCGTTACGGAGAGACGGGGACGCCCTAACTTTACCGTTGTGGTTATACGGGCATAGTCCCACGCCCTCCTCCTTGTTTGTTCTTATCAGCTCCACCACAGCCAAGGGAGCGGACAAGCCAGTACCAGTACGGTCCCTGTCGAGCCTGATCCCATCCTAGGTACAATACCCGGGTTCTAGTCCTGTGAAGAATAAGGTACAATAGTACCTGATATTTTACCCCCGTGGTTGAGACTGTCTAAGTACAGATCCTAGCCAGTACTTCCCAGGAATTCTCCTGAGTCAACCCCCGGGGGGGGGGCTTACAGTGGACACAAAAAAATAAGCCAAACCTTGTAAAATTTGAATATGTTGCCAAGTAAGAGTAGCTGAGTAAAAGTGCAATATGCAAATTAGTGGCGCTGCAATCGGAATGCGTCATCTGCGAGGAGCATAAAAGTCCATGTTTGAGAGCAAGCCCATATATTTCATTGTGATAGTGACATCAGAAATCTGAGATAGCCAATTCCTAACAATGACCTTCAGGCATCATTTGCCTGCAAAACTATTTTTACTGGAGATTACCTACTTATTAAAAACTGGAGAGCCATTGGGAGACTAGAGGCAGGACAAAGTCAAATAGAAGTGGCCAGATGGATAAATGTGAGTCATTCCGTGGTTCACAGACTTCATAGGTGGAGGCAATTTCAAACCACAGATTCGGCATCTAGGAGGTTCAGCCAAGGACGGGCAACTGCTACGACGAGCGCTGATGACCGATATTTCACATTATGTGCATGCGGGAATAAAACCGCTACTCCGACTCTTCTTAGATCCTCCCTTGCTACAGCCACCGGAAGGTTGATGTCAACGTCAATTGTGTGTAGAAGGCTTCATGAAGGTGGTCTGTATGCGAGGCGACCAGCTATTTGCGCTCACGTTCCACCATTTGATGGACCGTTTGCAGTGGGCACGACAACATGTCCACTGGACGCCTGATCAATGGAGGGCTGTTCTCTTTACGGATGATTCCAGGTTTAGTCTAGAAAACGATAGTAGGCGTTATTTGATATGGAGAGAACCTGGAACCCGTTATTGTCCGTCAAACATCCTCGAAAGTGATGCATACGGAAGAGGCAGTGTCTGTGTTTGGGGTGGCATCTCTTTGGGTGGGCGCACAGACTTCCATGTCTTTCCAAGGGGAACCGTGAATGCTTAGTGTTAGAGATGACATCCTGGATGCTTATGTGTGTCCATATATCTGGGCCATGGGTGTTGCTTTCCTGTTACTGGACGATGACGCAAGACCACATAAGGTTCGAATCGTAGATGATTATCTTCAACAGGAAACAATTGTACGTATGAAGTGGCCAGCTCAATCCGCGGACTTTATCCTATCAAGCACGTTTGGGATGCTTTAGAACGACGTCTAGCTGCTCTCAGTCCGTCCCCTCAGACCCTTGCCGCGCTTGCAACTGCTTTGCAAGAGCAAAAGCTCTCCCTTCCTATGGAACTGATAGACCGCATAATTGAAAGCGTCACACATCGTTGTATGTGCTGTATTGCTTCTAGAGGCGATCCTATTCCATATTGAAGGTACTTTTCCGATAGCAAACTGACACCTTCGATTTGTTCATTTTATATATGTGCTAATTTCTATACTGCCATAGTTGTGTGGTAATTTCTTTTGATGTTATTTGATACCTTACTATGTGTTGTATAATGTGGGTAAGTTTCATAAAATTCTACATGTAACTTTTTCAGTAATCGTGATTTTTGTGATTTTTCCTTAATTTATGATAACGAGGGCATGTTTGCATTACCAATGAAGGTTCATAATTTTTAATGAATTTGTTGAAATAGATTACATTTTTCAGGATCTAACCCTTTGAATGTGTATTATATCTAGGATAGTCAGAAGAAGGTGTTGTTGATAAAAAAAAACAACGTTTGGTAACTCCCATGGTGACCTTATATTATTGCCATAGCTCCGATGTCAACAAATAGGTACACTCTGCTCATTATAAACAAGTACACTCTGGTCATTGGCTATCTAATTAGAGATTACATTTGCTTTCAGAATGTTTGCTAATAGCAGTTAATTTGTGTCTGACAATCTGCTATAAATTAAAAATTTGAAAACTATTCAGGATGTTTAAAAATATGGTATAGGTGTTGCCTGCTAAAAGCTTGAGCTGTAAAAGCTTTTTCCCATTGTATTTTCATGTGTACCACTTCGACTCTATCCAGTTCCTTTACGCGTTGAGAAGGAAAAACTTGAATATATGATTTGTTATCATTTCAGATAACATGTATAACAATTCTGTTTAGTGTTTCTAATGTCTATGGATCGATAACAGCGAGAAATGATTTCTGTGGATTATTCCGAATGTTTTTGTATTGGAAGTTCTCACTTCGCAGCTTTGAATAAACGGAATTTGAAATATTGAAATTGCAGTTGCAATTTTTGCTCGAATTAATGTTGTCGTAGAGTAAGAAGGATTTCAGTTTATTGTATTTTTCTGTAGATAGCTTAAGCTTGTATTGCAAACATACTTGTGGATGACGTCTGAGCATGAGACAGTGACATTTTAAGGCTCACAAGTGGCCGTATGAATACGAACCCCTGAACACTAGCAGTTCGACCCTCGTTTGAATCTGGTGGACGGACTGACTACATGCACATTTTCGTTGTTTTTCTTGAGGTAATACATACCAGTTTCCCTTATAATGTCCTGCACGAAGGAATTTTTCCTTTGCCAGACAGCCGTCGCTTTCTGCGCCTTAATTAAAATTAATGAGCCAATTAATCACGGAAAGTTAAATATATTTTTAACGAGGAACAAAATACTGAAGTCTGATAACAATCTGAAAAGATTTACTTTTATATAGTGCTAATTATTAAAATATAAATCAAAATTCTTCTGACCGTATGAGACTAACAATGGAATTATCGCTTTATCTAAAATATTTAGCAACGTTTTGAGAATGTATTGAATAAACCTTTTACTTAATCTCTAACTTGAACAGAAAGTGCAACTTGTATTTACAATCCAGTGTTTTGAAGACTCGTTTTACAGTCGGCTAGCGAAAGGGCTAAAGCCGGGATATTCGCTGGCAAAGTTTAGCAATGTAACGTAAACTGCATACGACGCTGCCCGAAGCTCCGTGTCTAAAAAATTCAAAACCCTTGATTTAAATGCTCTGCCGTCTAATTTGCATCCTGGTGAGGACTACCGAAAAGGAGAAGTTATTTAAAAGTTTAACTCAGGCCTGTCCAACCCAAAGGAATTCAAGGGCCGCTTTTATTCCGTTGTTAATGCATTTTATTAATACCGATATTAATGCTTTTTATTCCGGCGGGGTGTCTTGTCTATGACTATGCGTAAACTTTTAGGTGAAAATTTAAAACAGATTACATTATTATTATAGCTATTAATTAATGAAAACGGTGGAATAGTTAAATTTTTTTTATACGTGAAGAGGTTTAACGATAATATTCAATAAAAAAGTCGAATAATATTATGTTTCCTGTAATCGGTGCGACCATTTGTTTCTGTTTTCTTAGTCTTTTTTCCTCATATATATCTCAGTACTTGTATTTGCACATCGTAATTGATGTTACAGGTTTGCTTCAGTTACGGACGCTCGGAAGTTATGTTTCGTGAGTTTCATTTTTGGATTCGCATATTTCGTGAATTTTGCCGGTTTGCGGTGCTTTAGGTGTGTTGGTTAACTCACCTGAAACACCGTACGCGTTTCCAAATCTGTCAGGTTTTTATTTAAATAATAAACGTTACTTTTATTTGCAACTGCAATATTTATTTTTTTAAAAAAAGAGGAATTTCGAAGCGTCTTTTCTAAATCATGGGCAGCGTAGGAAAGAAATTTTTAACGAAGTCGTCTTTTCTAAAGATCTGTTTTCTTATCTGTACTTCAGAATTCGTTGTGAGCAGCTTTTTGTGCTGCTAACAGTAGTTAGTCGCGATTAGAAAATCTAAAAGTTGTAGAGTCATTAGGTCATTTCGAAGCAGGAGAGATGAAAAATGAGCAATGCCTTTGCCGGGATTGGAACCACGGACCTCTCGAATACGCGCCGAATCTTCTGACCACTACATCACGAAGGCATGCGAAAAAGGCAGGTGAAATGCCTTATAAACTCCCCCTTTTCGAGGGCGAAAAACTTAATCGGGAAATCCCGTGGTGGAGAATTATCATCCACCACCTTTTTAGTTCGGACGCCAGTGTAGAAACATTAGGTTATTTCGGAAGCAGCAGTGATGAAAAATGCGCAACGCCTTAGCCGGGAATCGAACCAGGACCTCTCTGTTACTTGTCGAGCATACCGACCACTACACCGCCCAGGCATGCGAAAAAAGCGGGAGAAATACCTTATATATTTCCCCTTTTAAAGGGCGACAGGGGATTAAGGAACCCAATCGCCAAATCCAGGTGGTGGAGAATCATCATCCACCACCATTTGTTTTTGTTCGGGCGCCACTTGTAGAGTCATTAGGTTATTTCGAATCAGGAGAGATGAAAAATGAGCAATGTCCTCGCTGGAATTCGATCCACAGATCTCTCGAATACGCTCCGAGCGTGCTCAACACTACACCACGAAGGCATGCGAAGAAGGCGGGAGAAATACCTTATGAAGTCAGCAGTTAACCGATCATTAAAAACATTTGAAACATAGTTACAAAGTAAAACGCTTTTAAAAACAATTAAATAGTCGCGTTACAAAATGGCAACTAAAATTAAACTGCACGAAAATAATAGGCTTACTTACCAAATCAGGGCCTCTCTGACGTCTTTTAATTAATTGTCTTAGATTAACAAATCGTTTGTTCGCCAAACTGCGCTACGATTCATTTTGGAACATCGCCTTTCGCTAGGCTCCTAGTCACACTGAAGTAAAAGCCAAGACTATAATCCCTTTCTTTTCCTCTTTTGTATTGTTTTAGAAATAGACTTATTTGTCCAAGTTTAGATTCGTTTCATGCGAAAGTAATTTTATTCCCTAAACTGTATTAATAGGATTAAATTAGAAATGGAAGATAAAAACTTTAGGCCGTATTAAAATTTGTTTCTTATTAGGGGTAGTGGTGTAATATTTTTTGATTATTTTAATCAGAAAATTCTTCAGAAATGCATATTTGTATTTGTTAAACATCTTAATCGTTGTTTCTGCTTACAGTTTTACACTCTAACGAGCACTTTACGCTTCTGGCAAACTAATTAACCTCTTCGCTGTCCTACAAAACTCAAATATTTGCTTCTTTTCTTCCATATTACGATAAAATTTTTGCGTCTCAAACTTACCATAGAAACGTTTCTTTCCCCCTTTCACCGGCAGTCAAGATCTATTTAGAGAACAACCTACTTGTAACACTCATTGGATATTGTCGTCATACAGAGGCGAAAAAACTGGTCTCTTATATGAAAATTAACAAAGAGGATCCCCTAAAGGCGCGCTATTAAATCAACAGTAGCACTCTTCTAGTGCCAGCTGAAAGGGACCAGAAGTTAAATTCTATTTCTCGTCTTTTTTACTGAACCTTCCTTTGCGTGGTCCTCGCAGCGGGTTCTACCATTGCCTCTACAATATATATTTAGGAGGCACTGGGACAACCCGCTGTGGCGATAGAGTGACCAATTAAGCTATCAATCAACTCTTTTTATTTTCTCTGCATTCTGGAGGGTTGGAAAACACGAAGCGAGGAGTGGGGGTAACGATCTCGACCACATTTAAGTCCTGTCTCGGGAGAAACGATGAAGTGGTTAAATACACTCATGTCCATAAATTAAGGATAATTCGGAGTCACGCGGAAATCAAACTTTAAAATAAAAATATCACCTGTAAAATCACTACACACATCTTCAAGAATCATATGCAAATTTCAGGAAGTAACCAGATGACACCGATGGTACGTCACAATGACGAGAGTGTAAGAGACTGATATAGAAGGAATACAGGCAAAGAAGTAAAATTATTCGCAGGCGCTTTATAAGCATTTCAATGCAATAACCGAATAGTTATGACACATTTGGACACATTTGGACGCATTTGGATGATTTTTTACGTGGTAGAATGATCGGCCGTCTGGAATGTGGGCGTACCCAACTGGAAGTATCAGACGAACTTGGAATTGCCCAGAGTGTCATCTCCAGGCTTTGGCAACGATTCCAAGATGATGGTCATGTGAGTAGACGTTACAGCACAGGTCGCCCGAGAGTTACAACGCCGAATGAGGACCGGTGTTTGGCAGTTACTGCCAAAAGAAACAGGCGGAGCACAGACTGTCTCGTCGGCTCTCTTCGACCACTGGTACGACAATTTCGAGGCAGACCGTGCACAGACGCTTAGGGCAGAATCGTCTATATGCTCGTAGACCTGTCAGATGCGTTCCACTTACTGCAACTCACCGTCGCCTGCGGTTAGCCTGGAGTAGAGAGCATGCATTGTGGACACTGCAACAGTGGGTTCGTGTGATGTTTTTCGACGAGTCCAGGTTTAGCTTGCAGTCTGATTCTCGCCGGATATTCATATGGAGAGCTCCAAGTACCCGTTACCACCAAGAAAACATTATGGAACGACACCGTTACGGTGGCGCAGGAGTGCTCGTTCGGGGTGGAATTATTCTGGCTTCCAGAACTGACCTGCCTGTTCAAATTGGAACCATGACAAGCCAAATCTCTCGGGACGTCGTTCTGAAACAACATGTACGTTTGTTTCGGAGCGCCAGGGGTGCACAATTTGTGTTTCTGGATGACAACGCCCGTCTTCACCGTGGAAACATCGTAAGCGAATGCCTTCAATCGGAGGATATCACCCGTATGGACTGGCCAGCATTCTCACCGGACTGGAATCCAGTAGAGCACGCGTGGGACATGCTTGGCCCACGAGTTGCAGCCCTTCAACCTCCTCCTACATGTCTACAGGAACTTTGGAGAGCATTACGTTTTGAGGGGTGTAATATCCCCCAAGATCAGATCGATCATTTGATACTCAGCATGCCTAGGCGTCGTACGGACTGTATTGCATCGTCTGGGAGACATAGAATGCAATCATACCAACCATAAAATATTGGTTTTTTGTAAATAGGTTTTTTTTTGTAATTTGCTCCAGGGAGAAAAAATCACTAATTTTTTTCACAATATCAAACATACAGCATCTTTTTTTGCTGTTTACCTTTTGTTTAATAAATTAGCTTTACAAATAAGTCAAATTTGTTTTGCTTCTAACTCTTCCTTTGCCTGATTTTGCATTATCCTTAATTTATGAACATGAGTGTTTTATATCCCTTGGAAACTTGGTATGCTGTCGACCTTTCCAATCATTTACAGCGTTCGTCGGTAGCTGAGAAAATTACAAATAAAATGTCTTATTTTTCGTTCTTTTCTGTTGAAAATTCATTCTTGTGACAAAATTTCTGCATATAATTATTGAAGAGGCATTTCCGCCACACTTCGGCTTCGAAAATTTCTCTTTAGTATGTAAGGTATTTCTTCCGCCTTCTTCGCATGCCTTCGTGGCCAGCACGCTCGGCGCGTAACCGAGAGGTCCTTAGTTCGATTCCCGGCGAAGGCGTTGCTCTTTTTTGATACCTTCTGCTTCCAAATAACCTAATATCTCTACAAGTATTTGTAAAATGGGAGGTTACGTTAGGTTATTGGAATAGGGTAAAACACATGCCGTC
>KK115407.1:21226-33653 GCA_000611955.2 Stegodyphus mimosarum
TAGGGAAAAGTGGCTCGTATTCATGTTACGAAAGCCAATGTTAACCAGTTCGTTTGCTAGGGATCGAACCCGTGTTTAAGTCCTAAAATTTTCACCACAAGAACCTCCACGAAGAAGGCAATTAATTTTTTTATAGCCTTTCGTTCCTTAATTTCTAGACATCAGAGACAAAGGGGTGTATTTTAAATAGCTGTTGAAATTAAGAAGGGAAAACAAATGTTGCATGACAGCTACCATTTCGGCGTGGAAAGCCTTTCTCTTTGAAAATGTGTTGGGAACCTATAATATTGTTGCAACCAAGCATTTGTTTTTCCTGTATTCAAAAATGTCTCTTATCGTTGTTTGGCATAGTGAGAGTCGGCTGTAGAGTTCTTATATTAGTAACTACACCTTGAAAATTTAATATCAAGTTGCGTATTGTATTGAATTTAAAAATGGTACCTGTGTATTTTCCCATCGACCATTTTTGGCAAACAAATACAGTTTGATTTAAACTCTAATAATTCATAAGCGGGAGGTTGCAACATATTCGTTAGTGTTCGCCTTAGTTTTATGCAACTCGAATTAATCCTCGATAGACTGTTTATCTGTTGGTCATCTAACTAAGAAAACAAGGATTTGTTTCATCCAGACTTACGCAGATATGACTGCCTCGAGTTTTAGCTCGCATTATTTAAGCTTTTTACAGCTATATCCGTAACTTTATATATTGCTTTATAAAGTAATTTCTCTCCCCTTTCTGCATGCCTTCGTGGTGTAACGGTAACACACTCGGCGCTCATTCTAGAGATCCGGGTTCAAGTCCCGGCGACAGCATTACTCATTTTTCACGTCTCCAGCATAAAAATAACTTAATGACTTTACACTGGCGCCCGAACTAAAAGGTGATGGATGATAATTCTTCACCACCAGGATTTGGCGATTGGTTCCTTTAATACCCAGTCCCCTTTAAAAGGTATTTTCTCCCTTCTTCCAGAATGCCTTCGTGGCGTAACAGTTAGTACACTCGGCGCATATTTGAGACGTTCAGGTTCGAGTCCCGGCGAGGGCAGTCTCATATTTCATTTCTCCTGCTTCGAAAAATCCTAACGACTCTGCAGCTTATTCGGCTAAATAAAAAGCTATAGTGTCCTTTGAACTTCTGTCAGAATGACTGGCGCGAGCTTTTGGAGATGACACTTCCCGTCGACGGGGATATTTGCAAGTACCTAAAATATTGTGCCAGTTACAAATAGTCCGTTTCGTTTTATAATCCTTTAAGCGCCGGTAGTTGGCTAATTAATTAACCAATTAACCAGAACATTCTTTCGTGGATTGTTTAAAAAGCCCTATGTTTTCTACAGTGAAATGGTCAGTTTTTCTGGCATGGTTTATTAGGAACAAAAGCCCATCATTGGATTAAATAATTTTGAAATTCTGTACGTTAAATCAAACTTTATCTGACAGATATCTTACTTTATCTTACCTTTGCCGTACTTACTTACACCGTATCTTACCTTCAAACGCGTTGGCTAATTAATTGAGTAACAAACCAGACCATTCTTTCGCACCTGATTAGTTAAAAACCTCTATGTTTTCTAGTGATATGGTCAGTTTTTTTGGCATGGTTTATTAGGAACGGAATCCCATCACTGGATTAAATAAGTTTTGAATTCTGTACGTTAAACCAATTTTTATCTTATAGTTATCTTACTTTATCTTACCCTTTTCAACTTTATCTTACTTAAACTGTATCTTACTTTCGAACGCCTTGATATGGTCAGTTGTTTTGGCATGATTTATTAGGAACAGAATCCCATCATTGGATTAAATAAATTTCAGATTCTATACATTAAATCAAACTTTTAATACCCCCGTTTTGAAGTTTGAAAAATTAACAACTCTTTTTATTTAAATTTATTTAATCGAATGTATTCTAAGAAAAACAGTTATAAGGCAGTTTTTTTTTTCATAGAAAAGGGTAAATAACGTATTCAAAGTAATTTGTAATAATGTGTAATTGAGAACAATTTTGCTCTCTGTTTAAAAACAATCTCTGTTTAAAAACATAATGATGATGATATTAAAAACATAATGATATGGATATTTTCCCGCATTTAATGGGTCTTAATTTCTGATTCTATTAATTGCTTCGCTTAGGGAGGAAAATAAAGCAAATGCTTGTCTGTATTTATGTGATTTTTTTTTTCATTTTGTCCGTTATCCCGCCCTGTATTCATGAAGATAAGGAAAATGTAGAGGCAGTGGATGTCACCGAAACTGGAGTCGGTTATCTCTTTTCCTGCTCTGGGAAATTGGAAGAATAATTTTCCGATGTTTATCGAAGTGAATCGTTACCAAACTCATTAGAACTCAGGAAATTAAATTTATTGATCTGACTTCGTGAGTATCTTCCTCTCAATTGGGCAGATATCAAATTCACCGCAAATGAAATATTTAATAATGCTATGTAGAATAGTAATTTGTTAGTTTGCCACATAAAGCTCATATGAAATCCCTTCAAAAGTACTTTTATAGACGAAAACATAATTCGTTTTTACTTCCTTTTACGAAGTAAAGGAGGTATTGTAATCGCGAAAAATTTCGGATAACATATTTCAACGAAAATAGCCATTTTGACAGCTCTCGAATTCATTTGAACAATTTTTTAATGACGTCTGTACATACGGATAGAATAAAGTGCTCTTTTTTACGAAACGAAATTTAAAATGGATTCAGAAGAGATATCTCGCATAACTCAAAAAAACGAGTAGCTGTAGAACATTAAAATTTTGTACACAGGATTGCTATAGCATGTAGTTGTACACCTCACTTTTAGGTTGCAATCGGCCGTTTGTACCCACTCCGTAACCCGGATTGGTGAGCTAATTTTTTTTTATTCTTATATGTTGCTAAAATGTGCCTTTTTCCTCTTTAAAATTGATTGAATTATGTTGTTCTAATGTTCTGGTTAAGATTTTTATGCCTTTAGTTAACCTGCATGCAATAGTTGTAGAATGATCAACAATTTAAAAGTGGCGCTAAGCCTAATCCCATTTGTTTACATTAAAAACTGGTAGCAGAATAGTGAATTAAGTCAGTTGCTGTATCAAATTCAGTACATTTGGACTTAACTTTTAATTAACTTGTTACTAATTAAGTTAACTTTTAATTTTGTGTATGGAAAAATATTTCTGTCCGCTGCCCGATTTTCTTGTTTTGGCGTAGAAACTCTAATTTTGATTGCAAAAATTGTTTTTTTAGCTCCTTTAACTGTATTTCTTGTTTTATGTTTACTGCATTTTATTATTTTTCGTGATAATGATTTCAGTTTTTATGTATTTTTGCTTTGCCGCGAAGTGAGAACTGAATTTATTGAATAAAGAGTATATCTCTGATGAAATTCGAGGAAATAAGTTTAAGTGAAATGCAACAAAAAATAAGTAGAATTTAATAGACCGTACAAAGAAATCATGTGGTATCCACATCAGATATTTTTTTTAAGTAGAACATATTCACTTATCCATAACGCTGTATCAAGACTTATCATGACAAACTCTCTGTTCCTACACCTGAAAACAAAATCATCGTTCGTATCAGCTTATAGCAAACTTTCGTATCAGAATGTTGAAAGCGCTCTGAAGGACGGGCCTGCCATGCAGAGAGTTAACCACCAATTTTGACCATGAACAAATAATGCGAATTATATATTACTTTGTGGACCGTTTTTGCTTCGTTCGTGTATTGTATTTATAATTTTTTCCTTGTGACATTTTACTATTGCAAAAATAAAACTGGAAGAGAATTAATTGGATTTCCTCGAAGCTACATTTACACATCTTCTTTAGTTTGTAGGGTCATTAGGTTATTTTGAAGCAGTAGTACGTGAAATATTTAAAGTGTCCTCCCCGGGACGCAAACCTGGACCTCTGGAATACGTGCCGAGTGTGTTACCGTTACACCACGAAGGCATGCTGGAAGTATACCTCATATATTTATTCACCCTTATATATTGTGTGACTGGGGAGTAAAGGACCCACCCGCCAAAACTTGGTGGTGATGAATTATTGTCCACCAACGTTTAGTACCAGCGCCATGTAGAGTATTTATTTTACTCCGAAGCAGGAGGCGTGAAAATTGTGTAATGCTGTCGCCGGCATTCGAAACAAGACCTGTCGAATACGCGCCCAGTTTACTCCCGTTACACAGCGAAGGCATGCTGGAAACAGGAAGAAAATACCTTATAAGTTAATGACAGTAATTGCAATCCAGTCTTTCCGAACGTTTTTTAAAATTCTAACAACTTACTTTTTAACTTTTCATTTCTATTTCCGTTAAAAGATGGCGCTGCGTTAATGCTGGCTTTGCTCCTCCCATTGCTTTGGCTGCAAATACGGTCGTCGCTCCTGCCACTTTGCCACTTTTTTAGAGAAGAAGAAGAAATTTGTTCGATCCCCTCAAAATCATTAGAATTTTAATCAAGATCAACTTAAAGTTAAGCTACTATTTTGTGTAATCTTAAATAACACAAGAGTACTTTTTAAAATTCAAATTAAATATTGTTCGCGTCAAAATATTTTCTAAATTACTGGAAGGAAGATTTTCCGGTTGCCATCCTTTGAAAACGGATCTCGTTTATTTAAAATTAAAGCTCAAAGCAATTCTTAAGTTGGTCATTCAACATCGTTAGCTTACTTAGTTGTGTGAATTTTCCTTTGTGCTAATAATAGCAATCGAGAAACAGAAGAAGCAGAACAGTGGGAGTTTGTTTTGATTTAAATTCGATATATGGTTATTAAAAGGACTGGTTAAGCTCTCCTGCGGGTAAATATAATTAATTACCTTAGCATTTTTATGGATAAAAATTAGTATGTGTGAGAACATTCTTATGCGTAAGCATAATTACGAACTAGGATACAGTCAAATACCAAACATCCGCCAACTCCTGAAATCCGCACTGCCTCTCAAAATATAAACATTGAATTTATAGGTTCCAGAAACCGCAGAATGGAGAATGAAACACCGAAGAAAAAATATTTATCCAATAATGACGTCATAATTACCGAATAATAAGGATTCTGTGTTAGTGGCAGAAAAAAGATCTTAGCCCAGAAGAGGTTTTCAGTATGGATGATGTGTTCAGATGAGCCAACAGTGGCATATCAGATAACCGACGATGAAATCATTGGCTCTGTTTTGAACTCGCCACGGCAAGAAAACGATTCCGACACCGACACAGATAATGAATTTGATAGGAGGCAGAAAATATCTTTTAATGAGGGTTTGGAACATGGTGAAAAATGCCTAAAACATTTAGAACAACAAAGCTGTGTCACAGAGCAAGAGATTATGACCCTGTAGAATTTACAAAAAAAAAACTTACTCTGGAGCACCTAAGTTTTAAAACAAATCTCTATCAGAAAAATGTTTGAAACAAGTAAAAAAAAATGAAATATTTTATGCTTTACTAGTATCCCTTATTTTTACACGTCTATATTGTATATGTCCTTAATGCTTTAAAATATTGTTGCGTTATACGGGTTCGTGGATTTGAGAGTATCCGATGAAAACATGATGTAGAACAATAAAAAGCACAATTTATTTACAAGAATCACTATTTACAGCACAGTTCCAAAATTACGTTTAAAAGCGTCGAAAATCTACAATAAATACGCCGAAACAATCAGCAACACAGCTTCAGGCTGTAACTGTAAAGGTAGCTTCGCGGCAACACTAAACTTATAATAAACACAGTGGAACAATCACCAATACACTGTCAAGCTATACTGTAAAGTTAGCTTCACGGCAAAGCACTATCTGATCGCTTTCCGTTCACAAAACTCTCGCGTAGCTTAGCATACACAGTAAGCAGCGATTCTCACAACTCTCACAATTAATCACACTTAATCACACTCTCGCAACACCGGCTCTCCGAAACGCAAGGGTTTATATAGCTTTTCCTTAAGTTCCACAGGTTTCGAGAAATATCTCGACAGGAAGTTATTCTAGAAGCTTCCCGATTGGACCATGGGATATCGCCAATTTGGTCGCCAAATGGGCGATAAAGTCGCCAATCCGGCAACCCTACCATACACTGTTTTATGGCAACCCTAGTGCTATGCCGGAAAGCTTACATACAGGCGCAACCGCAGTAATAATGTATGTTATTGTACATAATAATTTAAGTCAATGTATCTAATATGCTTTATTTGTTTTGCACTTTTATTCTGAATATTATGATTCGGCTTTTCTGTCCCGAAATCCGCAAAATCCTAAAATCCGCACAACCTCTGGTCCCAAGCAGTGCAGATTTCTGAACTTCTACTGTACTTCTTTGGTAAACTAGAAACTCACTCAGTCACCAAAATTGGCAAATTTAATCGTTCATTCCAAAACGTGCGAGTTTCAAATGTCGCCAAAGGCCTTATACTGTGTCCGCTTTAATAAGAAAGCATCCGGATTTTCTATAAGAAGTCCTTAAGGATCTCTCTAGAAGACGAACAAAACACAGCTTTCGTGTGCTGTAACGTAGCTAATCACTTATAAACGTGATAGTGTTGTTTTAGCGTAAGCAATTATAATCACCCCAATTTTTTAAATTCGTCTAATTAGCAATAAACTAATGAAATATAAAATTTCACGTTTTAAATTAATGCATGTGTAATTTAAAAAAAATGTAAACTAAATTATTTTTTTTCTTAAAAGTTTGACATTCTCAAATATTTTTAATCCTAAATTATTTGATATTTTTATTACGTAAAAAATCTGCTATAAAAATATATGAAATACACGAAAGCGTGCGACACAAATATCAGTTTCGCAATCGTTGCCAATTTTTCACTGCAAACATGGCCAGTAACGAGACCATATTGTTTTTCATTCCGTTGCTAAAACGACAATTTTAAAGGAAATCGTGATTTTTTTAAATATTTTAATCGTAGTTAGTGTTATAAAAAAAATCAATGACTTTCGTAAGTTCAGTGTGATAAATGTTTAAAATGTGATATTAAATTTTTATATGTAATTTTCTGTTAGTATTAGGATATCATTATGAAATACAAAATCTCTGATTTAAGCAACAAATAAGTCTTATACACAGTCCAGTCACATTAATGTGACCACCACGTACTTTCCATGTCAGAGTTAAATAACCAATCACAGAAGGCAGGTGGCAGCACAGTGCAGTTGAGCGTATATAAAGGGTGTGTGAGGGCTTCGGAAAACATTTCAATCGTTGGCGTAATGCAGAAACGAAGCGATTTATCCGACTTCCAAAAGGGCATGATCATTGGCTTTCGGGCCAAGGGTGGAAGCATTTCCGAAACGGCTGAGTTTGTGAACTGTTCGCGTGCCGCCGTGGTAAAAGTGTACCGTGCATGGCAAAATGGGACTGTCCAAAATCAGCGACGTGGCAAATGTGGTGCACCACGGGCCATAGATGACAGAGGCGAACGACGGTTGCGGAGATGCGTTCGGGCAGATAGACGGGCTACCGTTGAGCAACTGACCACCAAAATGAACCAAGGGGCTACCAAAAGTGTCTCCCAAAGTACTATTCAGCGAACATTGCTGCGTCTGGGCCTCCGAAGCAGACGCCTGGTTCGTGCACCTATGCTGACTGCTGTTCATCGACGGCGAAGGCTAGAATTTGCACGCCAGTACAGCAGCTGGACGTCCACTGAGTGGCGACAGGTTGCGTTTTCGGATGAATCGCGTTTTATGCTCCATCGGACAGATGGACGTTGGCGTATAAGGCGTGAAACCTCTGAAAGGAACCACCCTGCAACCATTGCCGGAACGGTCCAAGCTGGAGGCGGGAGCATTATGGTCTGGGGAATGTTTTCCTGGCATTCTCTAGGTTCACTGATCATTGTGGAAGGCACAATGGATCAATACAAGTACGCATCTGTCCTTGCGGACCATGTTCACCCCTACATGCGCATTGTTTTTCCTCAGGATGATGGCATCTTCCAGCAGGACAATGCGAGGTGCCATACAGCTGCCAGTGTACGTGCGTGGTTCGAAGAGCACCAGGATGAGTTTACCGTCCTCCCCTGGCCAGCAAACTCACCCGACTTAAACCCAATCGAGCATCTGTGGGACCATCTCGATCGAGTTGTTCGCGCCATGGATCCTCAACCGCGTAATCTAGCGCAGCTGGCCACGGCATTAGAGTCGGCATGGCTCAACATCCCAGAGAACACCTTCAGGGACCTATGTGACTCTCTTCCTGCACGTCTCGCAGCAGTCCGCTCTGCGAAAGGTGGTTATTCTGGCTTTTGACAGATGGTCACATTAATGTGACTGGACTGTGTATATATAACTTAATTTTTAGCGGCGTACACCTTGCTCATAAACGGAGAGGACGGTTCTATATCTTTCTGCCGGGCCGATTGACGAAATTTTAATTGCGTGTCTCCTTAGCCCGACTTAAGAGATTAGATAGATATGTGGCATTGTTCTAACATAAGTATTCTGACACAAAATCGGACTTTATCTGAAATGGCGTACTTATTTTTTTCCATACTATGATTCTACGACTCACATTATCCCGAAGTGCTACGTTTCGTAAAAATCGCACGAGTCCTTTTCAAAAGTAAGAATTTCACTCCTCATTTTTAATTGAATTTGGTAAATATTAATATCGACTTTTTTATTAAAATGACATTCTTTCTTTCACAATTCGAAATTTAGATACAGTCCCAATAATATTTACAGCTATTTTCTAATTTATTTTCAAATTTTTCAAACCTATAACAGATTTGCCATTCATCTTAAAGTTGCTGTATTTCTAAGCATACCTGGAAAAAATTAGAGTTTTTATTCAAAATTTCCTAAAATATACGTGAACTTGAAAATTTCAAAACGGGTGAATATTCATCTTTTTTGAAGTAACGCCAAATGTAGTTTACGAATCTAAAAGTAACAACTATGATTAAAAATATAATATAAAGAAAATTATCTGAAAGAATGAGCGATGAACTTTTTTTTCCTTTCGTGTGTAATGATAGGGAAGGAAAAATCGATTACCATAAAAAAAAAGAATTTCTCCGAGTGAATTAATTATTCTTGACGTAAACTGAAAAAAGTGCTCCAAGATAGTTTTGGAATTTCTGGGTAGATTTCTCACTAAATTTCACAAAATTTAATGTTTAGGCATAATCGGAGTCGTAGAACCAAAATGTGGAAAAATTCGGTAAATCATTTGAGAAGAAGTCCGATTTTGTATCCATGTCAGAAGAATGCTAGATATA
Source organism: Stegodyphus mimosarum (assembly GCA_000611955.2). NCBI lineage: Eukaryota > Metazoa > Arthropoda > Arachnida > Araneae > Eresidae > Stegodyphus > Stegodyphus mimosarum. Next base: position 30,460 of record KK115407.1, read on the forward strand.
AACGTATTATATAATCGTAGTCTCTCTTTCGAGACGTGAAGAAGGCAAAATAAATGTCGTCAGTCGGCCCTGTAGAACGGAAGATGTCCCTTTTTTGTGTGTGGTATTTGTAGTGTATATTTGTAGTGACTTGACTGCAATCATCGGTGAAATTCGAAGACGGCGGAAGAAAATGCCATGTCATTTTATCCTTGTAATCACAGTACTTCAAAGCAGTTTTTACCCCTCTGACACATACTGGAAATTGTTTTTCCTGCAGACATGTTGAGTATGCCAGGAAGCACAATAATTGAGGAGACGTTTGTGCATAAAAGCCTATGCTTTTATTTATTTTTTTTTACTATAGCCTTTACTTTATTTAGAACACATGAAGCTCTTTTATTGTATTCGATATTCATGTTGTATTAGATTTTCCGCTTTTAATTAGTTAGCTATTTTTCGATGACTCTATTAAAAGTGGTTGTTGTTTTAATCATTTCCCTTTTCCCGCCATTTAAGTGTGCTTTTGAATAAGAAAGCTATTGAAATTTTTTTTGATTTTATGGAGCTTTTATTAGTAAATTAACGGATGTTTCTGTGAGAAATCGTGGAAGCATTTGCAGTGTGATACACCACATGGGTAGAATCTTTAGAAAGAAAAATCTCGCAGCGCGATACAGTTGTTTAAGTATTTCTACCTCTGCAGGACTGGCAAAATTCCTTCGATGGTTTACGGTTCGATAATTCTATCCCTTATAAAAAATTAACTCATTCATCAGTCATGGTAATGGATCCAAGTGTTATTTTTCCTTGGAGTAAGAGTGTGTGGAGACATTAGGTAATTGTGGAAGCAGGAGACATGAAAAATGAGCAATGCCTTCGCTGGGAATCGAACCACGGACCTTTCGGTTACGCGTCGAGCGTGCTGACCACTACACCACGAAGGCATGCTAAGAAGGAGGGAGAAATACCTTATAAGTGTTTCCAGTTTATCAGTTGAACATATTGAACCAAATATCCTGAGTTCTTCTATTTGTTTCGATAATCCGCTATTTAAGATATAAGTACCGTGTATTTCGACGTATAACGCGAACTTATAATTTCAAACTGCTTGTAATAATTTTTAGGTATATTCGCCGTGTAACACGCACCCTCTTCTTTCTGGAGATACCTGAATGATACATGTGGGACGCTCTTACTTTCAAAATCATTCATTCGAAGATATTTCCCCAGCGTTCAAACAACGGTATGCTGAATTGACAGGCGTCAAGGGGAACAATACGTGTGGGGGGAAGTGCTCGAGGGAGTAAATAATTCTGCAAAGAGGGTGGGTCGAATGCAATGCAGCTGTGCACAAGAATGCTATTCTAGGGTTTTGAGAAAATGGCAATAAAATTTAAAGTAAGAATACCTTTCCGACCGGAATGAATTCGTGGAATTAGGTGTGAAATATTTTCTCTTTCTGTAGTCATTTCAAGCTGTCATTTTGAAGTGAAATCGAATGCTTTAGTAAATTTGTAAGGATCTTAACTTTGACTAACGTTTATTTTATTTTAAAACTTTACTATCAGCTCTTATTTTCCATTTCCGGCCAGAATTAACGTGTGAATATATTTATATAAATTGTACTTCCTAACGCTTAAATATTTAAGTTGTGGCTTTTTGTCAAGAGCGTAGTAAAAGGTAGTAGAGGGAGAGAGAGTGAGCCATCTTGCCAAGAGTCTTCACGCGAGCTTGCCATCTGTTACTGTTCGCCTTTAAGGCCAGAGGTTTTAATCCTCTCGAAAGCTAAAGACCTATTGTAGTTTTCCGCAGTTTTCGTACTACAGACGCAATAATTTAAAAGGCCATCATCTGTGTAAAATATTAAAAGTTAACTCTTATTGAAATTTTATTTAGTTAGTAGTCGTATATTTTTACGTTAAGACCACAAGTGGTTGGTCTTCGTATTCCGGAGTACAGGAGCATCTGTGAAACGAGGGAAAAAAATAAAGGGTAATTTTAACCCTTCTGATCTTGTCGTCCGTGTTATTCTATAGGACTTAGTTTGCAGTCAACTCATTGTCCAGTCAGGATACGTTATGTTCCCCAAACAAGTAAAAAGGAATACGAGTCCTGATAAATGAAATTTGCATTAGTTGAAACACAGTTGACCAGTGGTCCTCTTAGTAGTAATTGTGGTTTCTGCCAAACGAAACAACACAGTACTTGTTTCAAATGCAAATGGAAATCGTGCTGCAACAAGGATATTTGCTGTTGGTGAAACATCGAACGGATGATGATTATTTATTTATGGATCAGAGTAATAATAACAGTGCAGATGAAACAGAATTTGATTATGTACCTGAAGATATAACCGAAGACGAACGAATTTAAAGTATAATTCATAGTTACATGTTTTTGTCGTACGTACATAAACAACTACAGACCCGCAAGTTAAAATTAGTAAATTTTTCACCTAAAATGTTTCTACAATCTTAAAACGTAAATCTTAAATTGGCTAATGCAGTCGAACTCGCTTATAACGAGCGTGAAGCGACTGCGATATTTGCTCATTCTAACCGAGTGCTCGTAAAAAACGGGTTCGTGAAAAAATCATAAAAATTCGTACATACTTAAGTTTATAAATACTTTATTTTTAATTTATGTAGTGGGCAAAAGAAGTTGGTTAATTTGCTTTGAGCTGCCTTAATGTCTCTTTCTGGTGTTATCGTTTTTCAGAGTAGACTCATAGCCCGAAAAACATCGTCATTTGCACCCTTGGCTTCGGAAAACGTTTGAAGTGTTTCTGCTCCATCAATTCGGCTTGAAATTCTTCACATTCGTCGCCTCTTTTATTATTTTTTTTACATCTGCTTTAGCTACAATATCTCGGGAATGGGTATTTTGCAAGTCATTGCCAGATACATAATTTTCAAATTATTCTCTACTTATTTCCAAATTGTCCACGTTCATTACTTCTTCTTCCTCTTTCTCAGTGGTGTCCACCAAAACCCCGGCGTCACACCAAACCCGGTCACAAGTGAATATCCGGTTTGGTGGACACCCGGTCACAAGTGAATATCCATTTATAATTCCCGGTGTCCACCAAAAACATCGCGGACAAAAACGTCGTGTAACAAAACATCGTCGGAAAAAATAAAGCAAAGAGCTGGTATCGCAGTTTTAAACATCGCGGTACAAAACATCGTAGTCGAAAATAAAGCGGTTCAAAA
>KK115407.1:33692-45732 GCA_000611955.2 Stegodyphus mimosarum
TTCGCAGTTTAATATCGTGGTGAAAAATAAAGTACCTACAAATCATCGCATGCTGATAACATCGCAGACATGCGTTTTTCAGGCTTTCATAATTGTAAAAGGATACTCGCATAATGATTTGTGAGCGCAAGAAGGAAAGAAGGACAATTTTTACTTTAATACCTTTTTATTAACTAATAAATATTTCTTGAAAATGTAAAATGGAAACTTAAGCATGGAAAATTAATGCAACTTATAACATTTAATAGAATATTAAACTGACATGGTTAACTAACAAAGATCATTAATAAATTATTTTTTATCAAGTTTTCACTGGTAATGTTTCATGAAAAGTAAAATCTAAAAAAAGAACAAAAAAAGGAAGATTAGTAAGTCCATGACTTTATCTATAAAAAAATTGCTAAGTTAATTATGAGATTACTTTCTTTACTTTTGTTAATCTGATACTCCTATAGTAAAAACTATTTCTTGTTTTGTTTAAATTTCTTGTTTTCTGTTTTTTAAAATTTATTAGTTAATCTCTACATATAATAAAACAAAGAGTCTGTGTGTGTGTGTCTTTCGTTCGTGTTGCAAGTAAGCTAATAGACCCAGAGCCACGAAATTTGGTACATAGGTGTATCGACACAAGAGCCAGTGCACCTCGAAGCGATTTTTTCGAAATTCGAATTTGAATTTTTTTTATTTTGTGTTTTGTGACCAAATCGCGTCATTTTGATGCATAATGGGCTACAGGAAAGCGAGATTTCACTCTATACATTTCATTTTTACATCGTCGTGAAGCGTAGACACTTATCTATTTTACGAACTTAAAATAAATTTCGTATTTCAATTAATCGATTCAATACGAATTTATTTACGAAGGTGAGCTTAACACCTTTTCGGCGGAATTTTTTTTAAAAAAACTTATTTTAAAAAATGTGCCGTTTATTTTCCTTTGATTTTTGGACACGTTGAACTTTAATCCTTTCGACTCCTTTTAAAAAAGAAATTTTGGAAAAATAATAATATTTTGTATTTTTTTTAAATTTTTTAAATGAAGCTTCCATCTCAGATATTTTAAAATGTAGTTTTGGCAACAATTTTCCTTTCTTATTGTTGTGGATAGATTTTTGATGAAATTGCATCATTTTGAATAGTTTCATTCTTTTAAAAATTTCGGTTTGGCAACAATTTTTCATCGTATTTCTTATGTTACTGTTTTTAAGAGACCGAAAAGTTTAAGAAATTAAAAAGGTGTTTCTTTTTGCAACGGTAAATTGTTTAATTACTTTATTAGGATAATTAACCTTTGTATCGAGGGATATTGCTTATTTCATTGTAATATTATGTTTTAATTAAATATAATTTTAATTATAAAAAAGTTTTGCATGATATTTTTTAATCTGTTTAAGTTCTTAATCTGTTTATACCATTTGAGTTCTTAAGATTTTGCAAAGGGAAGTTGGTTAATTTATTTATTAGGATAATTAATATTTGTATTAAGGGATATTTCTTATTTCGTTGTATGCTTTTTATATGTAATGCATTTTTAACTGAATTTTTTTTCCGTTGTTGTTTGTTTCTTTTTCGATAAAATTGTTCTGCAGAGTAAAATTCTTTGCAGTTTTCAAATTTAATGTTTGGTGTTCTCATTAGGCATTTTTATGGTACACTTAAAAGCCAGACGAAGGCTGGCCGCGCAGCGGCTAGTAAAAAATATAAAAGTAAAAATTATCCTTCTTTCCATCTTGCGCTCACAAGTGAATATCCATTTACAATTATTAAAGCCTGAAAAAAGCATGTCTGCGATGTTATCGTCATGCGATGATTTGTAGGTACTGTAGTTTTTACCACGATATTTTCTACGACGATGTTTTTGAACTGCGAAGTTTTTGAACCGCTTTATTTTGGGTGACGATATTTTGTACCACGATGTTTTAGAACTGTGATTTTTTCTCTTTGCTTTATTTTCTTCGATGTTTTGTACCACGAACGTTTTGGCCTTGCGTTGTTTTCCCCGCGACGTTTTCCAACTGTAACCATTTGCCCGTATTGAGAAATGTCCAGTTCAGCCTTACGAAAGCAACTGGTAATGAATACTGATGTAACATTTTCCTCTGCATCGTTTATTAAACGTGTCGCTTCGAGTACGTTTACATTAGCATTTGAGGTTGTTCCTATTTTTTTATGTTCCATCAAAAAGCGTCAAACTTATCAAGTACTTACGAAAATTTGATTTAAAACTTCTGATGGTCCCTTGATCCATAAGCTGCAAAACACTTGTAGAATTCGGTTGTAAAAATTCAATTCTGAACACTCCCCGAGATTCAAAAGGTCGCCGTCAGGTATGCGCAGGATTTATGGCTTATCACAAAGTTTGGCTTAAATTTGGAATATTAATGAAATTTTTTAGAAAAGATTAGCTGAGCTGAAGCGTCGAAAGTCAACAGAATTTTTATGAATTACGAAATTATTATTCGCTATTACCGGGATTTGTTCGTTAAAAGCAAGTTATCCTCCCCATAGACTTAACACTATATCAACCAAATATTTTCGGTTTTTATGTTAAATCAGTGCTCGTTATAAGTGAGTTGTACTGTACGTAATATTAAATTATACGCAGTTTTTTTTTCATTTTATTTAAACGTATTTCGTCGAATTTCATTAGAGATACATTTCTCATTCAATCAATTCAGTTCTCTCTTCGCTACAAAGCAAAAATGCGTAAAACCTCAAAATATCTTTATTTAAATTGAAAAATATAGAGAAGTATTAAAATAAATGCAGTTAAAACAATTTAAAGAACACTTTTTACAATTAAAATTAGAGTTTCTACGCAAAAACATGCAATTCGGCCAGGGGACAAGAATGCAGATTTTTCGGTGCACAAAACTAAAATTTCCCTTTTGTTCCCACTTGGCAAAAAGGCACCGAAGGCGTAGAAACTGACTTAATTTCTTGTGGACGCCATGCTGAGTCAGTTTATGGCATAATTTAATAACTTAAATGATAATTCAAGAACGGACTAAGTGTGACTTAATTCGCAATTATAAAAGAAGACATTATCTTTGTGGTTGCGAAGGTTAGCTTCTCTAGATTGGCAACAAATGCGCTACTAAGTGTCAATTGAAACAAATATGGCTGCTATGATAAAAAATCAGGCTTAGCCGCACTTAAACCACTTTTAAATTGTTGATAATTCTACGACTATTAGGTGAAAGTTAACTAAAGGCATAAAATTCTGACCGGAAGATAAGAACAACGTAATTCCATCATTTTTAAAGCCAAAAATGCACAATTTACCCAAAGAAACTGAGATCACTGAACCGTGTAACGGAGTGGATATTTATATACTTTTGATGCGGCCGATTGAAACCCAAATGGAAGGTGCACACCTAGATGTTATATCAATTCCTATAAGCAAAATTTCAACGTTCTAAGGCTACTCGTTTTTTAATTATGCGAGATACTTACATACATACCTACGTACGTACGCACAGACGCTACGAAACAAATCTCTTTAGAATTCATTTTAAATCAGTTATATAACTTTTTTTGCGGAAAACGAGTCCTTTTTTATGTCCTTACGTTCAGATATCAAGAATAACATCGTTCAATTGCATTCGATAGCGGTCAAAATGGATGTTTTCGTTAAAATAGGATACCCGAAATTTTTTGCGATTACAATACTTCCTTTTTACTTCGTGCAAGGAAGTAAAAAAGAAGGTATTCTATTAATGAAGGTCAAAGGAAAGGGTAATTATATTTTAAGATTAAAAAAATACGAAACATGAACCGTTGATAGCGGAAAGCGAATTGTATGGAGTTCTGATTGGATTGATCTGTCTTGATGTCTTAAAGAGAAACAACGGAACCAGCTCAGCAATCAAATTGATTAAACAAAGGCAGCTGCCGATTGATGTGTTACCTCTTTGTGGGGGGCGCGCACCGAGTTTGGAAAGATTACACCCGAATAAGGAAATTCATCTGCAGTTGAACTGTGTGATAGTACTATAAGGAAGTAAAAACTTAGCTTCATGAGCCGAGTAACAGAGTGGGTATCCATATACACTGAAGTGACAAAAGTCATGGGATAGCAATATGCAAATATACAGATGGCATTAGTATCGCGTAGAAAATGTATAAATGCGAAGTGCTTTGGAAGGGCTTTCATTTGTGTTCAAGTTATTCATGTGAAGAGGCTTTGACGTGATTATGGCCACACGACGAGAATTAACAAGAATTTGAACGCGGAATGGTAGTTGGAGAGAGACGCATGGGTCATTCCATTTCGGATATCGTTAGGGAATTCAACATTCCGAGATCCACAGTGTCAAGAGTGTGCCGAGAGTATCTAATTTCAGGCATAACATCCCACCATGGACAGAGTAGTGGCCGACCACCTGCACTTAACGACCGAGACCAGCGACGTCTGCGTAGAGTTGTCAATGTTCACAGGCAAGCAACACTGCGTCAAATAACCCCATAAATCAATGTGGGACGCACGAGGGACGTGTGCGATAGGACAGTGCGGCGAAATTTGTCTTCCTTGGGCTATGCCAGCAGAAGACCGACTCGAGTGCCTTTACGACAGCACGACATCGCCTGTAGCGACTCTCGTGGGCTCGTGAGCATATCGGTTGGTCCCTAAACGAATGGAAAACCGTGGTTTGGTCAGATGAGTCACGATTTCAGTTGGTAAGAGCTGACGGTAGGGTTCGAGTGTGGCGCAGACCCCACGAAGCCATGGACCCAAGTTGTCAACAAGGCACTGTTCAAGCTGGTGGTAGTTCCATAATGGTCTGGGCTGTTTTTACATGGCATGGACTCGGTCCTCTGGTGCAACTGAACCGATCATTGACTGGAAATGGATACCTTCAGCTACTTGGAGATCACTTACAGCCATTCATGGACTTCACGTACTCAAACAACGATGGGATTTTTATGGATGACAATGCGCCATGTCACCGGGCCACAATTGTTCGCGATTGGTTAGAAGAACATTCCGGACAATTCCAGCGAATGATCTGGCCACCTAGATCGCCCGACATGAATCCCATCGAACATTTATGGGACATCATCGAGAGGTCAGTTCGTGCCCAAAACCCTGCACCGTCAACACTTTCACAATTATGGACGTCTATAGAGGCAGCATGGCTCAATATTCCTGCAGGGGACTTCCAACGACTTGTTGAGTCCATGCCACGTCGAGTTGCTGCACTTCGCCGGGCAAAAGGAGGACCGACAAAATATTAGGAGGTATCCCATGACTTTTTTCACTTCAGTGTATATATATATATATATATATATATATATTCGTGCAGCCGATTGCCACCCAAACGGGAAATGCACATCTACATTCTATAGCATTCCTATATACAAAATGTCAACGGTCTGAGGCTACTCGTTTTTGAATTTTTGCGAGATACATACATACATATGTACGCACGTATGTGCAGACGCCGCGAAAAAAATCTCTTCTGAACCCATTTTAAATTCGTTTTATAATTCGTTTCTTGAAGAAGAGTCCTTTATTCTGTCCTTACGTACAGATGTGACTCAAAAACATCGTTAAATTGCGTTCGATAGCGGTCACATTGGATATTTTCGTTGAAATTTGATACCCGAAGTTTTTCGTGATTACAGTACTGCCTTTACTTCGTACAAGTAAGTAAAAGTAATGGCAGATATTCTTAATTACCTAAAGAAATGCAATTTGAATGCAACGTTACCTATCATTATCTGTGAGATAAAATGACACACAGATAGAAAAGTCATAAACTAACAAGCAAACCGTCTTATACGTGAAAACACAATTAATCAGTTTTTGAATATTAATAAACTTCGCGTTCGTGTACAGGAAGAAGCAAAATATAAATATTTTTCGGAGTTTATTTCCGAAAGGTATTGTAGTGGAGAATAAGTAGATGAAATTTTTAGTTTTTCCTGAGCGTGTTATTTCTCGGGCATCGTGCCAGTAGACTGGAGACCTTGAGCAATTACCAGAGAATAACACCGTGAACGATGCCAGTTATTGATGATAAATATTCTACTGTGACGTAGCATTCTGTGAGGACTGCGTGAGATACTGAGGTAAAGAGGTTAGAGGGTCGGGGTGGGTTGCAGAAGCACGATCTAGGAAAGGAGGATAGGCTATTTCAGTGCAAAAATCGTGTGAATTCATCGTTTTGTTTTCCAATAACAACGCTGTTCAAGGAGAAATGTTGTTTTTAAAATTTTCTGTGATTCTAGGTTTTATAGCATCGTACTTTGTGTTTTTAATATACTTTCAAGCTAAAAAACTTAATTGTCCAGTTGACTTATTATCCAGTTCGTGATGAAGTGGGTGATCCAGTTTGTAGAGACATTAGGTATTTTTTGGAAGCAGGAAACGTGAAAAATGAGCAACGCCTTCGCCGGGAATCGAACCACGGACCTCTCGGTTACGCGTCAAGCGTACTGACCACTACACCACGAAGACATGCGAAGAAGGCGAGAGAAATACCTTCTATACTCCCCCTTTTAAAGGGGGACCCAATCGTCAAATCCCAATTGCCAAATAAGAATCGTCATCTACCAACGTCTCAGTTCGGGCGCCAGCTGTAGTGTCATTAGGTTTATTTAGAAGCAGAAGAATGAAAAATGAGCAACGCCTTCCCCGGGAATCGAACCACGGACCTCTCGGTTACGCGTCGAGCGTGCTAACCACTACACCACCATAGCATGCGCAGAAGGCTTGAGAAAATACCTTATAAGTTGATCCATGTAATTCTCTAAGCATATCTTATTCGTTTCTTATTCTTTCCTCGATATTAATAATGATTTTTGACGGTCATCACTTTTACTTCCTTGTTCAAAGTAAAGGAAGTATTGTAGTCGTCAAAAATTTAGGGTGTCATATTTCAACGGAATTATCCATTCTCACCGCTTTCGAATGCAATTTAATGGTGTTTTTGCTTAATATCTGAACGTAAAAGACAGAATAAAGGACTCTTTTTTGCGAAGCGGTTTGTAACGGGCGCACTAAACGTATGTGTATATACAGGGTGATCAAAAAGTCAGTATAAATTTGAAAACTTAATTAATTACGGAATAATGTAGATAGAGAGGTAAAAATTGACACACATACTTAGAATGACATGGGGTTTTATTAGAACCAAAAAAAGTTCAAAAAATGTCCGACAGATGGCGCTGGACAGCAAAACGTCAGTAACTGCGCATGAAAATCGTGTATAAAAGGAGCTGTAATGAGAGATAGAATCAGATGCACCAGCAGTCGCAGCATGTTGACGTTACCTGAAAAGGCGTTTTTAGTGAAACTGTATTAGTGTATTTAGTGAAGGTTTTAGTGAAGCTGTTGCGGTGTGGGCGTTTCAAAAGATGGCGGAAGATGACGATTGGTTGAGTAACCTGTTGTGGACTGATGAAGCTCATTTCACGCTCCAAGGGTCTGTCAATGCCCACAACTGCAGAATTTGGGCTACCGAAAATCCTAGAACTGTCGTGGAAACTCCATTGCACGACGAGGAAAGTCACGGTATGGGTTGGATTTACCACATCTACTGTTGTCGGGCCTTTTTTCTTCGAGGAAATGCGTGATTCTGGTTTTGTAACTGCTACCGTGACGGGTGAGAGGTACGCCGATATGTTACAGAATCGTATCGTCCCAGCCTGGCTGATAAACACCTGCTGGAACGTACGATTTTTATGCAGGATGGCGCTCCACCCCATATTGCTAGACGCGTGAAAGATCTCTTGCGAACGTCGTTTGGTGATGATCGTGTGCTCAGCCGCCACTTTCGTCACGCTTGGCCTCCCAGGTCCCCAGATCTCAGTCCGTGCGATTATTGGCTTTGGGGTTACCTGAAGTCGCAAGTGTATCGTGATCGACCGACATCTCAAGGGATGCTGAAAGACAACATCCGACGCCAATGCCTCACCATAACTCCGGACATGCTTTACAGTGCTGTTCGCAACATTATTCCTCGACTACAGCTATTGTTGAGGAATGATGTTGAACATATTGAGCATTTCCTGTAAAGAACATCATCTTTGCTTTGTCTTAATTTGTAATGCTAATTATTGCTTTTCTGATTAGATTATTGCTTTTCTAATTATTGCTTTTCTAATAAAACCCCATGTCATTCTAAGTATGTGTGTCAATTTTTACCTCTCTATCTACATTATTCCGTGATTTATTAAGTTTTCAAATTTATACTGACTTTTTGATCACCCGGTATATTCCCACCTTGTAACTCGACTTAGTGAGCTCAGTTTTTTTTATTCTTATAGGTTGGTAAATTGTGCATTTTTAGCTTTAAAAGTGATTGAAGTATGTTTTCACAATCCGGTTGAGTTTTTTATACTTTTAGTAATCTGCATGCAATAATATTATCAACAATTTAATAGTGTAAATGTTGCTAAACCTAACGATGTCGCCATTTGTTTAGATTTGAAACTCTTATAAGAATAGTAAATTAAGGCACTTGGTGCAATAATTCCTAATAATGTTTTTGCCTAGCGGGTCCGAAAGTTAACTTTCAATTTTGAGTGTCCAAAAATTTGTTTTCCTGCCTCCTGGCCGAATTGCTTGTTTTTCATAGAAACTCTAATTTTAATTGTAAAAAATTGTTTTTTTAACTGTATTTGTTATTTTATGTTTTTCCGTATTTTATAATTCTTTATGAAGATGCTTAGTTTTTATGTAGCTTTGCTTTGCTGCGAAGTGAGAACTGAAATGATTGAATGTGAAATAGATATGTAAAGTAATTCGAGGAAGTAAGTTTAAATCAAATGCAGCGTAAAATGTGTTCATTAAAAAGACTTTAAAAGTTGTAAATGTACATTCGCATAATGATTTGTGAGTGCATGGAGGAATGAAAAATGTTATATATGTCTTTTAGCGTTCCACCAAAAGAACCTCTATAGTTCGTACTTTTTGAATAATTAATAATGTTTTGCTGAAAAAGAAAGAACGAAACTTAAGCATTCGCAAACTGAAAATGAGCAGAAAATTAATACTTCGCGTAGCAGTTAATAGAATTAAGTTAAATGAGTAGTTATTATTAAACTACTAGTTAACTATTAAAACTCATTATTATTCCAAAGAGCTATTTGTGTCGTTTCACTTTCTGCGTTGGTTCACTTTTCAAACTGTTGCCACCAAATATTATCACCAAAAGAAACATAATGATATAGAATAATTCTTCATCAATGTTTCTCGCATAATGAAAACACAGTGGTACATGTGTAAGGTTTTAGTTAAACTAACAAAGTTTTATTTCAATTTAAATCTTTCTATCTCTTCTCAGTTTCAACTTCCCGTCAGAAGAAGCGCGCGTTTTCAGCGTATGCTAATTTGAAGTAGAGCCAAGTACTATTTAAACCAGAGGTAGAAACCTCTCTGTGTGAAAGAGCTTTTAGTCTCAGATCACGGTCATTCTGTTCGACGTTCGCCTGACCAGCAGGCAGATAAATTATAAGCCATAGTGCTTGCTACGTGATTGCTTGAAATAAATCCAAGTGCGCTAGTATTAGTAATTCTTGCTACGCACCATTTAGTTAGAGGCCAACTCCGCGATTAGCTCTGTGAGCAAAGATCAATTAAATTTCTATTTAGTTTTAGTTTAAATTTATCTGATTGTTCATTTAGACCCAAGTGTGGTCTTCTACTTTTTGTATCCCTCCCGAGTTGGGAAGTGATTTGTAAATAATATTGATTTAATAAAAGAGGATTTTAAATCCCTTTCAAGTGCAGTTATTATAACTACTTCAGCACAGTATCTACACCAGAACATAGCTGATTTCAGCTCCTGTTCCAGATCAGGACTTAGAGACTTTTCAGCTGTTCACGAAGATGTTTGCCAAAACTACGCACAGAACACTCAGTCCTGACACATGTAGCCATTCAATTTTGAATAACGTAGTCCTCTACCCGAACATGGGCACTCGGAAGCCCGAATTTTGAATCTCGAATTTGTTTTATTATCTATTTCAAATGTTGCAAAACTTAAGGAATTTTTGATTAACAAACTCGACGATTTCGAAGCGAGCAATGGCAACACTGTACGAAAAAAAAAAAAACATTTTTATCTCCAGCGCGCGAGACTATTTATCGGAAATTCTAAAGATATGCTCTTTTTTTTAAAATTATTTTGGGATATTGCTGTTGAATTGAATTTTATGGTTTAAGTGCGAAGAAATTATATTTAATAAATAAAAGTAACACCCAAAACGTTAAAAAAACGCCTCTTTGGGCGTAGTATAAAGTCTGACCGCTATCGAATTTTATTTTATTATTTATTTATTTTGTAAATAATTTTTGTACGAATTATAAAATATTTTTTTCTTTTGCAGGTAAGGAGAAGAAATGTTTTTAAATTCAGAATTTCTTAATACGTGAGTACTTTTATAAATTCAATTTTTTGTTTCATAACCTTTTGAGTACTTAACTGTGTTTAAACAGCTCTGTTAACTAAATTTGCATAATTACTCATTTTAATTTCTGTTTTGATATTTTTTCATACATTAAGATGACATTTATGTTATTAAAGAAAGTAAGAAAACAAACCTATTTTGAAATCTCAAATCTCAAAGTCGGTCATGCTGCTCAAGGGTTTACAGAATGAAGTTGACAGAAATCTTTTCGTTTTGTTAAATATCTCTAAGACGTCGTAGGATTTAATAAAGAATACAGAGACTATATAAATAAAAACTATCTCCAAGAAATTTGAAGTGAAATTTAAGAAGCAAATTTGCATTTATTTCGTTGTAATGAATGTTTTAGATAAAAATATTCATTTTCTGATTAGACAAGTACAATCCGAATATCGGAAATAAGAATAAAATATGAAAGCGTTTAGATTTTAGCGTTCCACCAAAAGAGCCTTTTTAAATTTTAATATGGTTATCAGTCGAAATAATTGATAGAGATGACTCAGGAAGAATAGCGAAGCATTATAGGATATTCCATTAGATTTAGACTAACATGGGAACGTTATATATCCTCTGTATATTTTAAAAAGGGGGAAAATACGCAATGCAGTTCTATAAAACTATTGATTGTTTTAATTAGGTATATCATTAGTTAAATGCATATTTATTTAAATCAATCCGATTAAAAAGTTAAAAAACTATTTTCAATAACTGCATGTATTACTTTTAAATAGTTCATTAATAGCAGATAGATTAAATATGAAATAATAATATCTTACATTTTTCCGAATAGTAACAGATTCGACTGAAAAGTGAAACAACGCAAAATCATGTTTCGGGTTTTATTTGCGCTTTGGTGCTAACTGTTTATATTAAGAAATTGAAATGCAATCTTACTGAGATTTACTTACATTTCAAGTCATAATTCAGTTCAATTAACACCTTTGAATTCAAACGGAAACTTCATTAAAACCGCATTACATCAAAAAATATTCCACTTGTAGAAGCTTGATAACTGTGCAAAAGTATTCACGTGTAAGTTAAAACTAGATGCATGTAGTTTTCTATTATAACTTTTTTCCGGTGGATGTAACAAATTTAATCGAGATTGACGTACTATTTTTATAACGTTTATTGATTAATGCTCATCCTCTCTCAGACAAATTTAATCGAAATTTACGTACTATTTTTTTTGTAAAGTTTATTGATTAATGCTCATTCTCTCTCAGACAAATTTAATCGAGATTTACATACAAATTGTTTATCAAGTTTATTGATTAATGCTCATCTCCTCTCGGATAAATTTAATCGAGATTTACGTACTACTTTTTTATAAAGTTTATTGTTTAATGTTTATCCCCTCTCAGACTGAGATAAGTTTGTATTACATTTGTCTGATTTCTAAAAATAAGTGTTGTTATGTTTTTACTTCAGGCTTTTGCTGTCAGGAGCGATTTGCCAAAATCGATAAAAAGTACCGAGAATATAGTAACTTGGATGAATAGGTTCTTCCGCCAATCTGCCTGACTTTAAGTTAACAATCCAATAATCGAAGGCCATTTTGTTTCAATTATTCGTCACTGTCCAGCCACAAATTATTATAACTGCTGAATTCTGGTCCTGT
>KK115407.1:51970-78173 GCA_000611955.2 Stegodyphus mimosarum
AGGTTTTACTTGATAGCATATGCGTATACGGTAAATCTCGCCGCTTCACTTTTCTTATAATACTATTTTCCACCAGGACGTACCCGCAAAGGGCTCTGCAAAGTAAAACATTCCAAACCAGCACTTTAATTGTATTTATTAAATTACGGCAAAACATCCTAAAACTCTGTGTATAGAGGGCGAAACATGGCTTAATTTCTAAAATTAGAAGTGCGGGAGCGCTATGAAGAATTGTGAGGAGGCATCGGTTGCAATTCCACTTACAAATTAAGAAGCAGCTCAGCCGATTTGCATCTGAGTTTAAGCTCTGATTGCACGTATAATGTACTATTCCAAGGGATGACAGGTACCACTCTTTTCTTGCGGCACACCAAGGAAAAAGATAAAACGATTAAAGTTCCACTAAGGAGAATGGTGAGAATTCTACAAACAGAGTGAGGATATGAAAGGTAATTTTAACGGAAAAGTGTAGCTTTGAAAATATAGAGGGAAGATTTCAAAACTTTCTGACCACGATGCCCTGTCGATATAATTCTAGCCGTCGAGCAGAAATTTCCCCTCAGTACTATTCGGTAACAACGTGAGAATAAACGTAAGACTTCTCTCTACAAGGTATTTCTCCCGCCTTCTTAGCATGCCTTCGTGGCGTAATGGGCAGCACATTCGGCGCGTATTCGAAAGGTCCGTGGTTCGAGTCTCGGCAAGGGCATTGCTCATTTTTCATGTTTCCTGCTTCAAAAAATTCTGATCCTAATGCGTAATCCTAAGTGACAGCAGTGTCTTCCCTGTTTGGTTACATAATTCAAAAATGTCTACAGGAGCTCTGCAATAGGAAGTGACTAGCGTGGAACGTCCACGACCAGGATATCACTTTTAGTACTTTGAGGAACACAAAATCTGCCCGCTCTCGTAAATTCATTACACATCCTGGAGAATAGGCCTTTCACATACGATTGGGGGCTTTTCTTTCTTTAAAAGTCTCAACCTCTGTGCAAGGCTTGAGAGCATTCAGAAGTTAGAATTGGTTTTTAAGGCATGTTTTCTATTAAAATAAATTTTTTCTGCTAACATTGTCCTTCACTTAATAAAAGAATTTTCAGAGCCCTTTTATTTAGAGCTAGGAACCGGTGGGCTCGGGGGCAGTTTAAGCTCTGGGGTCGAAACACTTTCGTGGAGTGCATTTTAGCGACATTTGCTAATATTCATGTTAAACGCGAGAAAAGTCGCGAAAATGCCCATAAAGCAAACCCATTCGCCGGTCTAACTGCCACTATTCGAACTACAGTATTCAGCGATCTTATCCGCCTGGCCGTTGGTGGACTTATTAGTACTTTGAAATGCGGAATCACTACTTAACGGCATATTTTTTTAATGGCTGGACACTTGTTTCCGTAAAAATTTCATATGGCTGAAACTGTAAGTCATTTAGCTGTCTCTTCACCGAAATGGAATTCTTATTAGAAGAAGAATTCCATTTCGAATAATAAGAAGAATTCTTCTTATTATTAGAAGAAATGGAATTCTTATTAATATTTAAATATTAGAAGAAGTCGTTTCCTGAAGGTACCTAAAGTACCTTTCCGCTGTCTTTCAAAACCGATATACACTGGTTATCATAAATTAAGGAAAAATCACAAAAATTACGATTACTGAAAACGTACAGTACATGGAGAATTTTATAGTCACACCCACAATATACAACATATAGTAAGGTATCAAATAACAAAAAAGAAATTACTAGACAATTACCACATGTATAAAATGAACAAATTGAAGGTGTCAGTTCGCTATCGGAAAAGTACCTTCAGTATGGAATAGGATCGCCTCTAGAAGCATACAGCACACACAGCGATGTCTGATGCTGTCAATTATGCGGTTTGTCAGTTCCACAGGAAGCGAGAGCCATTGCTCTTGCAAACCAGTTGCAAGCGCGGCAAGGGTCTGAGGGGGCAAATTGAGAGCAGCTAGACGTCTCCCTAAAGCACACCAAACGTGATCGATAGGATTCAAGTTCGGGAATCTAGCGGGCCACTCCATGCGCAAAATTGTTTCCTGTTGAAGATAAATCATCTACGACGCGAGCCCCGTGTGGTCTTGCGTTGTCGTCCTGTGACAGGAAAGCATCACCTATTGCCCCGGCATATGGGCGCACATGAGCATCAAGGATGTCATCTCTATAAACCTGAGCATTCACGGTTCCCCTTGGACAGACATGGAGGTCTGTGTGTCCACCCTGAGAGATGACACCCCATACACAGACACTGCTTCTTCTCTATGCATGTCTTTCACGAATGTTTGACAGATGATAATTGATTCCAGGTTCTCTCCATATCAAATAACGCTTACTATCGCTTTCTAGACTAAACCTGGAATCATCTGTAAAGAGAACAGCCCTCCATTGATCAGGCGTCCAGTGGACATGTTGTCGTGCCCACTGCAAACGGTCTCTCAAATGGTGTGACGCGAACGGCACGCAGATGGCTGGTCGCCTGTCATACAGACCACCTTTGTGAAGCCTTCTACGCACATTTGACGTTGACACCAAGACACCAACCTTCCGGTGGCTGCAGCAAGGGAAGATCCAAGAAGAGTTGGAGTAGCGGTTCTATTCCTGCCTGCACATAATGTCAAATATCGGTCATCGGCGTTCGTCGTAGCAGTTGGCCGTCCTTGGCTGAACCTCCTAGATCCCCAATCTGTGGTCTGAAATTGCCTCCATAGTCTATGAACCCCAGAAGGACTTACATTTAGCCATCTGGCCACTTCTATTTGACTTTTTCCTGCCTCTAGTCTCCCAATGGCTCTCCATCGTAGTTCTGCAGGCAAATGATGCCTGGAGGTCATTGTTACGAATTGGCTGTCTCAGATTTCTGATGTCACTATCACAGTGAAATATGTGGGCTTGCTGTCAAACATAGACTTTTATGCTCCTCGTAGATGACGTATTCCGGCTGCAACGTCACTTATTTGCATAGTGCAGTTTTGCTCAGCTACACTTACTTGGCAAGATATTGAAATTTTACATGGTTTGGCTTATTTTTGAGGGAGTTATCGCTATTTTTTGTGATTTTTCCTTAATTTATGATAACCAGTGTATAATTTCAATGTGAAGTAATTATTTTTTCTAAATTTAAAAAGAACCTTTTAATAAAGAGAGCCTGCGTATGTACAGTATCCACAGACAGTACAATTTTCTCTTTAACTAGAAATTTTGTTTTCAAATAATCACGTTCATTCAATTACTAGAATTTAAAGATATAATATAATGCTTATTTATTTGCTTGTAAGTTTTTTTTACTAGCTACCTCTCTCGACATTTCGCAGACAAAAGCCTCGTTTCCTTACTTTTACAAAATGAGAAAACGGGTACACCGCCAGAGGGAGGCTGTTCTTAACGACTGTTTCTTGATCACTTTCAACGGCCCTACATCAAGACTTAAGTGGCTGGGGTTGGTCATAAAGAAAATAGGAAGTTCTGTAGTGGCACACAGATGTTGTTACATAATTGTTAATGAAATAGTCACTTAAAATTTCTCTGTATTAAGCAAATGTATGAAGAAGTTGGATTATTCATAAAGGGCTTAATTGTCTATGTTTATGAGGAAATAGCAATCTTTTTTAAGCCTCTAAAATGCCTTAGTACACCAACGGAAGTTATACTTTCATAATGAGATATTTATCTGTGTCTACAGATATTTGAAGTTCATCTCCTGAACGAAGATTTACTGTTCACTATTTTTGCATTCAGTACACTGAGATCATTTATTTACATTATAAAATGTTTACTTCTAAAGAAAGAGACTAAAAGAACTTGTAGAGGCATTAGGTTTTTCGAAGTACGAGTGATGGAAAATGAGCAGTGCACTCGCCGGGAATCGAACCACGGACCTCTCGGTTACGCGTCGAGGGTCCTGCGAAGACAAGCGAAGAAGGTGGGAGAAATACTTTATAAATCGGATTTATACAGTAAACCCTTGTTAACACGGATCTCAAGGAACCAAAAAATCAAGAGCTCGTGTTAAAAAACTTCGTATTCATGAGGACTCAAATTTTTTTGGAATAGTTTTTTTTTCTTCGCATTAACTATTTACAGCACATAAGTCCACTGTGCGAAGAAAACAGGGGGCACAGTTGTATATCTTCCATTCTACTGGACCAACTGACAAAATTTAATCTATATGTTTTATGTCTCAAAAGCGTGACTTAAGATATATCTTTGATTTATATATAGCATTGTTCTAACATAGGTCTTCTGAAACAAAATCGAACTTTTTAGGAAATAACATATCGATTATTTTCCATTTTTCGATCCTACAGCTCAAATTGTGCCTAAATATTAAATTTTGTAAAATTTGGTGGGAAACTTAACGAGAAATTCAAAAATTTGTCTGGGTGCACTTTTTTCACCTTGCGCCAAGAAATTTTGCTAAATTGACGAAATTCTTAATTTAGGGTAACCTATTTTCCTTTCCCTTTCATTGTGCACGAGTGGGAAAAAGGTGCATCGTTCATTCGTCCAAATAATTTTAACAAAGTGCGTAAATCACATTTGGCGTTATTATCACTTATAACCAATATATAAATTCACATATATCCTGAAACATTTTGAGTAAAAAACTCTGATTTTTCTCAGGTATGCCTAGAAATATATCTATTTTAAGACGTTGGTAAAAATTTTATAGGTTATACATCAAAATCGTTTTAAAAAAAATTAATAAATATTTTTAAAAATAAAACTTTAAAAAACAAATCAGAAAATAGCCGCGATTGATTTATTTGGATTGAACCTAAATTTCTAATTGTGAAAGAAGGAATCAAGAAGTACTCAAAAAAGAGATGTTAATAAATATGTATCAAATTCAATTAACACTGAGGAGATAAAATTTTGAGAGCTGATGTTTTAAAAACTACACGTGGGATTTTTACAAAATTTGGCACTTTGGCATAATTTGAATTCCAGAATGGAAATATAGAAAAAATAGGTGTGTCATTTCAGAAAAAGTCGGATTTCATGTCAGAATATCTGTGTTAAAACAGTGCTGTATATAAATCTAATATTTATATAAAAAGTCGCGCTTTCAAGACATGAAAAATGCGAGTTAAATTTTGTCAATCGCCCCAATGGAATTGGTGTTATAGAACTGTCCCATTTTTAGTGTATACGTACGTACTACAGTATATTATGCCTGTCGTCATAGAAAACACTACAGTACAACACAAACTACTGTACTGTAACTTAATGTATTCAGAGATCTCTTTCTGGTGAAACATTCCTGTATATTGCGCTGTCGCAGACGGGAATGAAAATGCCTACTAACTTCACAGTCAACTGTACTCATAGCTTCCATAAAAGTAGCGGCCAGTTTGGGTGCTCCAGCAAAGCGTTCATGTTGTTGTTGTTACTAATACTCACTTGTCTGACAAAGTCAGCCCAAGCCCACGAAATTTCTCGCGTGAAGGAGCGCAAGATTACGCCTGTCGTTGGCAATAGCCTTGAACACCTAACAGGTGACAGTGCGATTTGGCTCAGTTCCGCCCCCAATTTTGATGGGGGTACGGGTCTGAGGATCTCCCACCCCTCTCCCCTTCCACCAAATCACACGAGAGGACTTTCGGCTCACCGCATATTTAAAGTGCCGCCATGCCGCACCGATACTATACACTGGTGTGCAAAAATTAAGGACGAAGTCGAAAAATTAGCATATCAGCTGAACGAAGAGGCAGAGCGGACAGAAAGACCAACCAGGAGATTAAGTAAGGTGATGTACGGTAGCACATGCGCAGATATGTAGGTAGACGTAATGGGGGAGTGTCTGAGTAGTATAAAGCATGTTGTCGGTGTAAGATCAGTATTTCTGGCAAAGAGATTGCACGCCGTATAGCAGTTAAAATCACACCGAGTTGCTGCCTCGGCGAGAAATGGCGAATAATCAATCTGTTAGACGACATCTGGATGCTTTTACCCGAGGTCGAATCATTGGGAAGTTGGAGGAAGGCCGCAGTGTGACAAGTGTGGCTGCAGAGTTCGGAATTGCTCACAGCATCGTTTCACGACTTTGGAGACAATTTCAAACTACAGGAACAGCTATCCGGGGGTTTAGTAGTGGTCGTCCACGAGGAACCACACCCGCAGATGACCGGTATATTGCCTTACAGGCCAGAAGAAACAGGCGGCAGACAGCGGGAGAAATCGCTAGACACACGACACAGGCGACTGGACGACCGATATCGCGTTTTACCGTGGCCAGAAGACTGCACGGTGGTGGTCTGTTTGCACGACGCCCTGCACGGTGTGTACCTCTAACGCCTGCCCATCGGAGAAGGCGTTCTCTGTGGTGCCGGGAACACCGGAATTGGAGAGACAATGAATGGGGACGAACACTCTTGACGGATGAGAGCAGAATTAGTCTGAGTTGCGATTCCAGACACATACACATCTGGACAGAGCGGGGAACACGCAATAACCCCTTCAACATCATCAAAAGGGACTGTTTTCAAAGTCGCGGAGTTCTCGTTCGAGCAGACATAATCCTTGGTAGCCGGACCGACCTTCATATCTCCCAAGGAGGTTCGTCACCTGGGACTGATATTGTAACGAGGTTCTTCTTCCTTACATGCGTCTTTTCACAAGGGCTATGGGTCCTCAGTTCCTCTTCATGGACGACAACGCTCCACCTCATCGCACAGTTACTGTCGAAGAGCTGTTGGAGAGTGAAGATATTGAACACATGGATTGGTCGGCAAGGTCTCTGGATCTAAATCCCGTCAAGCATGTACGGAACTTACTAGGGAGACCCGTGGCAGCACGTAACTTATCGCCAGTAACGATTCCGAAACTGCGATTGGTGCTACAAGAGGAACGAGCAGCAGTGTCTCAACAGCTCATTAACAACCACATATCCAGCATGTACAAATGATGTGAAACCTGCCTAGCAGTCAGAGGAGATCATATCCCCTATTAAAGACCGGATGTTTCTTGCTGGACACCCATCACAGGGATGTTTCGGCCTTCAGTCGCATTGCGCTCCATGCTACTTTTTCAATAAAGCTTCTTTTTATCCGTCTGATTTCTCTTTTAGTAAGTGTTGCTTACATTACTCATGTCCTTACGTATTGGGGATCTTACGGTATTAAATGTGTTGATTTGGAAAGCTTTTGTACAAAGTTATATTGAAAAAACCGTCTCGGCCTTAATTTTTGCACACCAGTGTACATTTACAAACATCCATGCCTTCTCCGGGATCTGAACCCGAGCCCTTCGGCACAGCAGTCAGCGACGCTAACCACTATACGGATTGGGCGGCAAAGAGTTCGTAGTGTCCAAGGCGGGTAACCCTTACAGATGGGTGGCCGGAGTGATACTGTTCTCTCTACTTTCTTTTGACGACATTTCTTGCGCCTCAGACACAACTATATGTACATCAGATTCTACTTAGCACTTACGGCAACATCGTGCCATACACCACATGGTATGTACCCATGGCAACATCTGCACTAACTCCCTTCTCAAAACTAACACCGGGTTTCGCAACATCTTTTATAGAATATTGCATTTGTCAGGCGAAGTGGTACAGTTCTCACCTTCTAATTGACCAACGGACAATTGTCTCCAGACCCTGCTAACTCAGTTTTGTGTGTGTTGTGATGACACAGATTTCCAGAATGCGGTGATAGCTTTTACTGCATCAAGCAGACTTCAAGTTGGCATTTCCGTCTACTTTTCAGCAGCGCGAATGGCAGCTTTCACTAGTCTTTTGCAGTAAGATCTCTTCATACCAGGAATAATGCTTTGATCCAAAGGCTGAAGACGATTTGTTGCATTTGGGGGCATGAAAAAAAAAATCTAATGGCGCAACGGACTGAAAATGGTTTGTAATTCGTACTAACTGAATTCGCGTTAACTGACAACAATACTTATAAATCATGTATCTGCCGGGACCGAAATTTTGTTCATCTTAACCGAGTATAAACGAGTTCATGTTAACCGAGTGGTTACTGTACAGAGGCCGTTCACAAATTTTTAAGACGATTTGCTTTACTGTATAAAAAATCTTATGCTGTAAGACATTAAGTTATTTTGAAGCAGGAGACATGACAAATGAGCAACGCGTTCGCCGGGAATCGAACCACGGACCTCTCGGGTCGAGTGTGCTGACCACTACATCACGAAGGCATGCGAAGAAGGCGGGAGAAATACCTTATAATGCTTGGAATTTTTTTAACTGCAACTATATTTTCGAAAGTATAAATTATCGTCTGCTACTTCACAGTTTTGTTTTCATGCAAAATGGCGCTTTTCAAGAAGCAATGTCAGAAGGATATGTTTTTGATCTTTTGGAAGAAAATTATTCGTATCTAGTTAAAAAACGCTGTGGAAGCCATGATTTTTTGATATCTAAAGCTACGATAGGTAATATTGTCAGCAAGAAAGGGAAAGATGTTAACGTTTGTCTTCAAATGGAAAATTATTCCACGTACGTCTAAAAAACGGAAAATTTCGAATGTTGCAAAGGTATCATCTTTAATGTTATAAGAAAATCCACCTAATCAAATGATAGTTGCAGAATCGCTAAAATGGTCCGTAAACAAAATGATCTATGCTGATTTAAATCTTAAAAAGCCAAAAATGCATAATGTGTGTCGTCTTTCTCCACGACATATCGCCGAATGCTCTGAAGACTTCTTCATCAGAAGCATTTATCGGGACAAAAATGGGAAAACGTTGTCGCGATAGATGAATCTTGGGTGTATTTAAATGACTGCAATAAAAAGAGATCAATTTATTATCCTCAAAGTGGAGAAAAAATATCTAAAAGAATGGTTTAAAGAATTTAAAGAACGTTTTTCAAAAGGAATTATGATTGTTTCTGGCAACTGATACGGCAAATTAAAAATAAAGAGTAGAGAAAAATCAACGCCACATATTATCAGGAACATATTTTATACCCAGTTTCCAAATACAAAACACCTTCACTTCACTCACAGTGCCATCAGTCAGTAGAATGGCATCAAAATTTCTTGGGAAAAAAGGAGGAGAGAGAAACAGGTTCATGTTAGGTAAAATATTTCTGTAAATTGAATGAAAATCGTCTAAAAAATGTGCGAAGAACCACTGTATATTGAAGAAAGATAAATACACTGTACAGACATTAGGTTATTTTTTAAAAGCTGGTGAGATGAAAAATGAGCAATGCTCTCGCTGGGACTGAAACAACGGATCTCTCGAATACGCGCCGAGCGTGCTGACCACTACACCACGAAGGCATGCTAAGGAGGCGGGAGAAATACCTTATAACCCTTATATAAATGTTCAGTTTTTACTTTCGAAACTCGAACTCAAGACATTTTGTGAATATTATCCCTAACTCAACAGGATATATAATAATGTCTTGTTGTTTAAACTGTTTTAACATGATTTAGAGTTCCTGAGAAGTACTGAATTTATTCGTAGGAAATATAATAAAAGATTTTTGCGTTAGGCTTTTACGTCAGACTTAAGTCGCCTGCCTGTAATCATCTCTTTGCGTGATCCGTTTAAAGGGGAGAGTCAGCTTTTGTTTCAAACATATATCGCTGTTAGACAGATGGGTTCTCTTGAAGTTCAGGGTTATTCAATTAATATGGGATTATTGTCTCTGACGGAATCTGCTGTTAACTCATATTTCGTCCATACATGGGAAACAAATTCATATCGAGTGAACGTCAGTGGTTACGAGAGACAACAAATTATTTCTATTTACTGAAGCGGATCGCGCATCTTTTAGCTAATTTTCAGTGTAGTCACAGAAATATTTTAACTAAAAGTTTTGCGTTTTAAATGTTGTGTTTGCTAACCCTTATTCTTGCTATCTTTCTACATTGTGATTTCGAAGACAATAAAACCTTTTGTCAGAAGAGATATATTATCCCAGTCCCCTTGATAGCTCTCTGAAGTCTAAGGAGGGTTATACACTGGTTATCATAAATTAAGGAAGAATCACAGAAATAGCGATAACTCCCTCAAAAATAAGCCAAACCGTGTAAACTTTGAATATGTTGCCAAGTAAGAGTAGTTTAGTAAAACTGCAATACGAAAATTAGTGGCGCTGCACTCATACCTCATTTGCGAGGAGCATAAAAATCCATGTTTGAGAGCAAACCCGCATATTTCACTGTGATAGTGACATCAGAAATCTGAGACAGCCAATTCGTAACAATGACCTCCAGGCATCATTTGCCTGCAGAACTGCGATGGAGAGTCATTGGGAGACTAGAGGCAGGACAAAGTGAAACAGAAGTGGCCAGATGGCTAAATGTGAGTCCTTCTGTGGTTCATAGACTGTGAAGGCAATTTCAAACCACAAATTCGGCATCTAGGAGGTCCCGCCAAGGACGGGCAACTGCTACGACGAGCGGGTATGGCCGATATTTGACATTATGTGCACGCAGGAATAGAAACGCTACTCCGAATCTTCTTAGATCCTCCCTTGCTGCACCAACGTTGGTGTCAACGTCAAATGTGCGTAGAAGGCTTCACGAAGGAGGTCTGTATGCGAGGCGACCAGCCATTTGCGTGCCGCTCGCGTCACGCCATAGGAGGGACCATTTGCAGTGGGCACAACATGTCCACTGGACGCCTGATCAATGGAGAGCTGTTCTCTTTACGGATGAGACCAGGTTTAGTCTAGAAAGCGATAGTAGGCGTTATTTGATATGGAGAGAACCCGGAATCCAGTATCATCCGTCAAACATCCGTTAAACAGATGCATACGGAAGAGGCAGTGTCTGTGTTTAGGGTGCCATCTCACGCACAGACCTCCAGACCTCCATGTCTTTGCAAGGGGAATCGTGAATGCTCTGGTTTATAAAGGTGACATCCTTGATGCTTATGTGCGCCCATATGCCCACAGGAAACAATTATGCGCATGGAGTGTTCGGCTCGATCCCCGGACTTGAATCCTATCGAGCACCTTTGGGGTGCTTTAGGGAGACGTCTAGCTGCTCTCCATCCGCCTCCTCAGACCCTTGCCCGGACTGATAGACCGCATATTTGAAAACATCACACATTGATGTGTGTGCTGTATTGCTTCTAGAGGCGATCCTATTCCATATTGAAGGTACTTTTCCTATAGCAAACTGACACCTTCGATTTGTTCATTTTATACATGTGCTAATTTTTATACTACCATAATTGTCTGGTAATTTCTTTTGATGTTATTTGATACCTTACTATGTGTTGTATGTTGTGGGTAAGTTTCATAAAATCTACGTGTAACTTTTTCAGTAATCGTGGTTTTGTGATTTTTCCTTAATTTATGATAACCAGAGTAGTTCGACGTTTGGACAATCCTGTTTTTGAAAGTCCAAAAGGGCAAACATCCATGGGTGATACATCAAGAGATGTAGTAGGACTATGAGTGACGTTTTAGGGACTTATATTTATTTTAAATAACCAGTTAAATTTAATTTGAAGCTCTTTCCTATAAGCCTTCATTCCTCTAAATCGTCAGTGCCAGAATATTTAAGTTTGGTTGCGCGCGTGAAGAAAGCAAATTCTACCAGTGGGAGAAAATGTTTAAATATGGGGTTCTAGAAGGAAAAGTTAGAGAGTCTTGAAAACCTCTGTGCGTATTGGTAACACAAGCTTCGGCTTGGCATTTATTGCTCGTTAGACGTGGCTTAGCAGCTACTATCTTGCTGCCACTAAACTCATCTACGCGCTGTAGGATACAGGATTGTCTGGGCCCTGTAGTTTAATTCTACTACTTGTGAATATTGTTTTAAATTTGATTTTGATAAAGTTTGATTCTACTGTTTCAGTTACCGCCCAAGCAGAGGCGTAGTATGTTAGCGTCGAGTTGACGCATTGTAAATAAGTTAAAGAGTGTCATAAAGGGTAATTTGAACCCTTCTTCTATACAGTCACTATTGTCCAGTAGAACTCTACAACGTGTATGGCCTTGATACTGTTTTCTGTTCCATTTTTTCCAGGAAATTAACGGTAAATTGACGTGTGGCTGCTTGCTTTGATGTAGTTCTACTGATTTATGGCACTGTGGGTAAAGAGAAGGTATTTTATATTTGAAAATTGGGCATAAAATATATTCCTGGTAATATGTGACGTAGGTCTTAACTTTTTTGTCCAGTGCCTTTATTTTTAATTTGCCGCTGTGTGAAAAACCATAAACAATCATAAATCCCTTTGAAAAACTTAGATTCTTTGAACCATGTTTGAAGACTTTTTCTCCTCTTTTATGATAGTAAATGGACCTCTTTTTATTGCAGTCATTTAAATGCACCCAAGATTCATCTATTATGACAACATTTTTGCACTTTTGCCCGGATAAATGTTTCTTATGAAGAGTCCTGCGGTCCGATCTGGAGATAGACGATACACATTATGTTTTTTTCTCCTTTTTTAGTCTCTTAAACTGATTAGGGAAAAATTAGTTAAAATAATGATATTAGTTTGTCAAGCTAAAGTTAAAAAATATTCCTCAGTTAATACTATTACGATGAGATTTTTCTGTTTTCGTGATTTTATTAATTTTAATGAATGTTAAGATTAAAGATTTAACTCAACATTAATCACTTTGTTTATAGTTAGCTCTGTGCATTTTAATGATTTTCCAACTGTCATTTGAGTTGGCGGGTTTTCGATTAGTATATTACCTTTGCAATGTTCTAAACATGCCGTTTCTTTCTTGGATGTGTACCTTGGAATGTGTACAGGTAATAATGATGTTTTAATTTTGCTCGTGATGCTACTGTCAGTAAGTTACTTTGTCGATTTAAGAATTGCATTGAAATTAAAGTAAATGTGCGGAAGAATTTGTAGAAAAACGGTTGCTATTAAATCCACCCAATTTTGAATACATGTACTCCTCCATTGGAATATAAGAACTTTGACCCAAATATTGAAGTTTTTGTTTGTTTGTTTATTGAATATTTTATGCGAACTTAATTTTGATTAATAAACTCAGCGATGTTTGTCGCAAAACATCGCTTTTATATTGCTGTCGGCAAAGCATAATATATTTGTCTTTCAAATTTAATCAACGAACTTATTTAAAAGAAATGTGTTGCCACTGCCGGAAATAAAATAATAATTTCGTCTCCCATGCGCCAATACTTAATTTTCCTTCTAAATTTACCTGATTAATAAACTAAACGATTTAAAAAGAATAAATGCAGTTCTTCATATCTGTTGTTATTAATTACTGTCAATTGCTTTTGTTGCTTCTGTTGCCATAAATCGGGGCAATTACGCTGCCTGGATTCATTTAAATAAATAAATATATTTATTTTATATAATAATTATTTTACTTGCTTATAATGTAATAAAACTGAAAATTTCAAATTTCAGTTTTAAATATATTTTCATCTGAGATATTTGCGTTGATACGGAGTTGAAACTTTTCGAAATTTTATAAACATTAAAGGGAAAAAGCGATATCTCTAGATCTGTGAAAAAGATCCCATTCGGCTCGCATCGTTTTACAGCGTGTGTCAAGTTCGTGAGGTTCTGCTCATAAATAAAGCCTGCCAGATCTTCCTCCTTCTTTCCAAGTTGCTCGTCATTTTGCTGACGAGTTAAAAAATAAAGCGTTAATGGCTTTTCAAGAAGTTCTCGGCTTGTCGCCAATGTCTTTCGGACTGATGGGACGTACTCTTCTCATCCGATTCAGTCGGCTCCAGATATCGTGGTGCCTGGCATTCGTTACTGGATAGCTTTGCACAAGATGGCAAAGACAATTTGGGTTTTGTCTGTTTCCTCTTGTTTTTCAGAACAACTGGCGGCAAATAAACTCAAAACTTTCGGAACGACTCGCTCCAAATTTGCTTCCCTACCTTTGCAACGTATGTTTCTTTTGCCTGTAAAGTGTTTACTCCACTTGTCAGAAAACTGTTTGTGTGCTCATTTCCCGTGTGCTTCAAACCCAGCATTTGATTCGATTCCCCTCCCCTCGCTCTCTCTGCTTGTATTTCGAAATAATAGGTTAAGAAAACACATTTTTGCCCCCAGCGCCGAGTGTTGTGTTCTTCCATCTGAATCACAATCATTATTGATCAATATCTCCTTTTGTTGTTATTATCTCGTTCGTCTGATATCGGAACATGCCCACGAAATTCATCGTGGCAAGGGGGCAAAATTGCGTCTGTTGTTGGCGACGCCAAACTCACAAACTCAGGGATTTAAAAGCAGTTTGTTGCCGCTATACAAAGCGTCGGATATTTGTTTCAAATGTAATCGGAAAACTGTGCGATTTGAAAGAAATGTGTTGCCCTCTAGGCAAAATGCAGGATATTTTTCTTTCAAATTGAATCTGCAAACTCGATGATTTCCAAGAAATGTGTTGCCACTGTCGAAATAAAATAGCTTAACCTTCCCCGCACCAGTGTATAATACTTAATTTTCCTTTCAAATTTAATTCTTAGCCCAAAGGGCATTAGTCTAGAAGGGCTATTAATTTCGTTTTGGTATTTTGCGTCGATTCACTTTGTGCGTTGATTCTCTTTTCAAATTGCTGCCACCAAATATTACAGCCCTGTATTATATTTAAAGAAATTAAATAATGAAGAACTGCATAAATGTATGTATGTTTCTCGCATTGTGATAAAACAACGGTACCTAGAGCCCTCCAATTTTGAATAACGTAATCATCACCGAATATGGCCATCTGGAAGCCCTAATTTGGAATTTGTTTTATTATTTCTTTCATATTTTGTCAGACATCAACGAAGTTTTCATTAACAAACTCGACGATTTCAAAGCGAGGAATGGCAACACTGTACGGGGGGGAAAACCATTTTTATCTCCAGCGCACGAGACTGTGTATCAAATATTCTAAACATATGCTCATTTTAAAATTATTTTGCGATATTGCTGTTAAATTGAATTTTATGGTTTAAGTGAGAAAAACATGATATTTTATAAATAAAGGCAACACACCAAACGTTAAAAAACACCCCTTTGTACGTAATGTAAAAGCTGAAAGTTTATAAGGTATTTAACTCGTCTTCTTCGCATGCCTTCGTGGTGTAGTGGTCAGCGCTCTCGGCGCGTATTCGAGAGGTCCGTGCTTCGAGTCCCGGCGAGAGCATTGCTCATTTTTCATCTCTCCTGCTTTCAAAAAAATCCTAATGACTCTACAGTGGCCTACAGTTTCCACGTCGTTGCTTTATTATTAACAAAAAAGCGGTGGATGATGATTCTCCTACACCATGATTTGGCAACTGTCGCCCTTTAAAAAGGGGAGTGTATAAGATATTCAAGAGGTCCGTGGTTCGAGTCCCAACGAGGGCATTCCTTATTTCTTCAGATTCCTGACATCGAAACTAGTCTAATGTCTCTACAAGCTTTCAGATTTTTTATGTTAATAAATAAATTAATATCTTATATTGATATTGATTCATCAGCCGAGGAGTTTAAAAGCAATAATCACTTTTCTTCATTTCTGTTTTCACTAACTACTAGCTGTACTCGTGAAATCACTCTAACTGGATTCACCAAAGGTTATTTTCACTTTTGTAATAACTATTTCAAACGGTTGGCCACCCAGGCGGCTGGCCATTGTAGTACTAAAATTTTGACGTTGGTATTTATTCGATTCGATGTGACTTGCTTTCATATGCAGTCAAAACTTGATTTAAAGTCAAGGAACTATTGAAAACTGTCATTTAAATCAGGGTTAGAATTAAGTCAAGGAATTGTTTTAAATCTCTGTTAAACTTAGTATATAAAGAGGGTCCGTTTCAAAGTTATAGTCTCAAGTTTAAATATCGATTTTATAGCTACTAGTATCAGATTTAAAGCTGGGATTAAAATTGTAATTTTCTTTGAGCATACTTTATATCCGATATTTTATATTGTGAACACGCGCTCGGCGAACATTTTATCTTAAAAAATTAATACGATTCATTTTTAATTAATTTAAACATCTCGTTCCCGACCCGTCAAAATAATAGTTAAATAGAAGATACCATTTAATCTATGGACTGTAACTTGTTTTAGATGACAATTTAGAAATAACTACAAAAATGCGGAGTCCTGTTAAATGCTTCTCAAGGTTTGGCTCAAAAAGGAAACAGCTTACTTTTAGTAAAACTATTAACAAAATGTCTTCTTTTTCTGCTTACCGAATTCTCGCCTTGGCTATTGTTAGGTTTAATTTGACTAACCTTCTTGTGCTGAAAGCCAGAAAGCCACTTTTTCAAAATTACTGCTTTATACATTTGTCCTATGCATATGAGAATGCTTTAGTGTAACCTTGGGCCTTTTGTTTTATTATAATGCATTTAAATGCTATCAAATCCATACCGAGGACTATAAAATTCCTTAAGTAGCTATACTTTTATATGTCTATTTTCCCCATATTTTCTTTTTAACTTTTAATTGGCAAGGATTATGTTGTTTACCTCAAAAATAATTTCTGCATCTCGTTATCTTCATTTTTACTTTGTAGGGTTCAACTCTTTAAATCTTAATATCTTACTTAGAACCCCACGAACACTTTACAAGCGAATAATCGCTTAAGTGTGAACAGAACAAGTGAGACTTGAGAAGGGTGTCAAACCCTTTATTATTTAGTATATTTACAATCAGTTCCGGCTTGGAACTTTACAATAAAGCCATCACTCGGGCTTGAATTTAAATACTAATAATCTGAACTAAAATTAACTTAACTAAAGTTTTTAAATAAATATAGCCGAAGCTATCGGAATCTAATTAGTTGGCTCCTAAGTATTAATTGAATCGGCGAAGCCTAGCAAGGGCCTAGATATGCCCGAGCGTAGTAACAGCTAAGAGAGATAGATGTGGCCAGAAGGCAAACGCGCGCTAGTCAGGAAGGACTCTCTCTCCTGAAGTCGGTTAAGTCACGACTTATATAGTACTCATTCTCATTTGCATTCTCTGCGTTTCTGAAATCACATTCTGCCAGGAAATTGTAAGATGAAATTAGAATAAGATAGGAAAGATACAAAACTTAAAATAACTGTTAGAAAACCCATTATAAACCTTACAACTTCATTGTACAAAGTTGCAGGGATTATTTAATTTTCTAGTAGTTATTTTTAATTTTGAAAACCTTTCTTTTAAATTCTTCTTTTCCACCTCCAACTCCCAGAATGAGATTTCAGTATCGCGTTTTATGTATATGAAGGAGAACCAGTAATTAATGGGAAGTTCAATCACTTCCGTAGAAGAGCTCAGAAGTTCTTAGTAGAGCGTGTTCTGCTTTTGGTCCACGTCGTTGCTTTAAGCCTATGTGGCTGTTAGTATTCGCCGTTGAGGCTTAATTACGGGCCAGCTCGGTTAGTTATTTTTGTACAGCTTCGGCTAAAGTTAAGCTACTTAGAATTAGTTTGGTTCCTTATTTTCTGTCTTACGTTAAAGCCCGAGTGGAGACTTTTCTGTAAGCCCGAGAGGTGCCCTCTGTAATATTTCTTTGAGTGAATAAAAGGGTATTTTAACCCCTCTTTGGACTTATATTTTATAGTTGCAAGAAGACCAGCCAATAGCCGCTAGACACTTCTATAAAGTTCTATCAGCCAAGGGCACGTAAATTGACGAGAACTTTATAAAGTAAAGGGAGCGTTATAACCATGAAAAATTCCGGCCTTAATATTTCAACGAAAATAGCCATTTTGACCGCTCTCGAATCCATTTAAAAATTTTTTGCGTGACATCTATACGAGCGGACAAAATAAATGACTCTTTTTTACTTCCGTGTACGAAGTAAAAAGGAAGTATTGTAATCGCGAAAAATTTCGGGTACCCTATTTCAACGAAAATATCTATTTTGACCGCTATCGAATGCAATTTAAGGATGTTTTTGAGTGACATCCGTACGTAAGGACATAATAAATCACTCTTTTCCCCCCAAATTATTATAAAACTGATTTAAAATAGACTCTGAAGATATTTTTTGTGGTGTCTGTGCGTACGTACGTATGTATGTATCTCGCATAACTCGAAAACGAGTAGCCTCAGAACGTTGAAATTTTGTCTATAGATATGCTATAATATATAGTTAATGCACCTTCCTTTTTCGTTGCAGTCGGTCGCACCATATTGTACAAATATATATGATTCCTGATTGGCGAGCCTAGCATCAGAAATAAGTGCCCGAATTCAGCAATCATTCTGTATCTAGCGATGAAATTTGATTCAACGCTTCTGGAATGACTGAACTTGTATTTGAAATGTATATAAAGTTCGAAAGCTTCAGATAGCATTCTTAAATCCTATGAACCAGAACAAAGCAAAGTTAAGCTTAAAATTTATCTCAGAATTAATAAATTTATATATATTCTAAACTAATCAAATTAAGTAAATTTTAAGCCGTTTTTAACAAAATGTTTTTATCGATGGAGGAATATTATTGCATTATGAAAGTTTTAAGTAATTTTATTAAAAATAGTCAAGTTAATTATTTCTCCAAAGACTCTTAACTACTTTTCCATTGTTTAATCGTTGATTACGTTAAGTTAATTAGTTGAAGCAGGGCACGTGGAGCTATCTAGCAAAGAAAAAAAGGTGCTTTCATGGAGAACTTGGTTTATTTGCTTTCGCGAAGCACATGATGGCTGTCTGCCTAAGAAATATGTCCTCGTGAAGGAGTCTTTGATGGATATCCTTCGCATTCATCAAGATTGGAGCCTCGATCAAACTGCCAGTGATCAGCGGCTTTCACCATTCAGCCGTTGGTGGGCTTTTATTGCAGTCTTCAAACGACACAAAGCGCTTCCAAAAAAATTCCTAATGTTAATTCTTAATGCTAATTTCAGTTAAGTAAAGCGATAAGCCGTTTGCTTCAAGTAACGTGCATGCAGTACGGAGGGTTTTGCTTCTGAAGACGAGGCCCCTGTGTCTCATCGACCTCGAAATCGACAGAGCTTTATTCAAAATCTACGGCAGACTAATGTTGCTCTTTGGCCTAATTTTAAATTTTATGTTGGGGTGTTTCTCATCCATTTCGCCGCATACGAGATAAAGATTTATTGAGTTATTATAAATTATTGGTATCGCATCTAGACGCGTGAGCGGTATTTGTCTAAGAACAAGAATGCCTTTGTGGACGACTTTTTAAAGGAAATTCGCTCATATTCATTTAACGTGTGTTGGAGAATTTCACGAAACCTTCCACGCTGTCAACCCATTTGTCCGGATATGAAACCGTGTCCAATGACTCTTGTTTAGTGAGTATATCGCTTGAGCGCTGGTAGTTTTTTTTTTTTAATTTAGTTTTAGAAAACGATAATTATTCCAGCTGCCCCCTTATTGTGTGATTTGTTAAATTTGATTTGTGCCGCCCCCCTTATTTGATTGTGTTATTTTTTAAAGTGTAGATGAATGATTTTTTTTAATTCTTGCAACCATCCCCAAGAAGTAGTGTGTTGTAGAGACATTAGGTATTTTGAAACAGGTCATGTGAAAATGAGCAATGCCCTCGCCGAGCCTCGAACCACGAACCTCTCGAATATGCGTCGAGTATGCTTCCAATTACACCACAAATTCATGCGAAGAAGGCGGCAGAAATACCTTACAGTGTAACTCCTTAAATTTAGGAAGAAAGAGGCTGTGTAATTTAAAAACCTTAATCAGGCCATTCTTATACTCTTTCCGTATATGTATTGCTCTGAACTGTATTACATGTGTATGTGTTTTTCTTTTATTGATATTAACACAATTTAAGATTTAAATAATTGGGACTGACAGATAGAATTTCATTTCCGTTTTTATATTTTTAAATATAAGTTTTAAATTGATTAATTTTTACTTAATAGTAATTTTAGATAATTGACATTAATTTTTTCATCAATGCAGTCCTTTGTTTTGCTTTTAACACTGCGCACCTGTTTTAAAAAATTTTTCTGTACTTAGAGTACATGAAATTAGAAACTCATAAATATGCTTTATTTTACAAACGGGGATTTATTTAATTTAAACATATTGCCACTGAGAACTAGTGTCTCAGTGGTCGTTAGACGGACCCCACGGTTGATGATCTTTCCGTAGGTCAGATAGGCGTGTTTTCGGTACTAGTGGTTTTAGGGATCTTGGCATTGGCTTTCTTTACTCCCCTGTTGTTGTGGTATTCGTTGTGTGTGTTTAATTAGATATAGATTTTAGATGTTCTATATTTTTGTGTTGGAAAAGTGGAGTTACTTTTGTCACAGTTCTGTTGGTTTTTTGATGGTAATGTATTGTGATTTTTGGTTTGTTCTTTGTTTTGGAATTGAGGCCTATTGTGTTTGATTGTACCGATTCAATCACAGACCTGTACATTTTGTTTTTGAGATTTTTAGTTATGATTTTTGGGATTTTCCCTTTTTTTTATTGGTATTTCCCTGGTTTTTTGTAGTATGTATGGTTACATGTTGTTTGTTCTTTTTTCTTGTAACTAACGGTGTGATTTTATGATTTTCTTTAGTTCTGTTGGTATGAATGGATGGATCGGTCTTTTAATTGCAACCATACTAAAATGTATCTTTTTGGTTTGAATTGTTCACATTATACTAACCTTTTTTTGTTGCCTGGTTCTTGAGGCTTTGGTTTTCTGGGGCTTCGGCTTATACTATGATAGTTATTACATCGTTGTATTTAACATAATTTTATTCTGGACACGGCCGGACCGACCGCTGTCTTCATTGTTTGTTGTTAGATGGGCTGCATACGACTGGAGCATTCCAGTCAGGTGGGCCGGAGGGCTGCGCCCCATTACTATACTATACTATACTCTTTCGGTATAAGAAAATTCTGTTTAATTACCCATATTTCAACACTCGAGAGAGTTAATTACAGTTAATCGTCGAGAAAGTTCACAATTTTTCTTACTGATATTGCAATTCTGCCCCAGTTTTCAGAAAGAAAACCCCGACTGGGGGACGGTCGGGGGGTTTCCCACTTTTCTTCCCCTACCATCAACTTCTCGAAAGAACTTTCCGCTCGCCATATATTTTGAGTGCCTTCTTGCCACGCAGACGCTATAAGCTTAAATCCATTCCTTCTCCGGGATTCGAACCTTAGCCCATCGTTGCAACAGTCAGCATCTCTAACCAATCTCGCAAAAATCTTCGAATTTATTCGAAACATTCGAATTTCTGAATTTAAATCTGTGAATGCCCGATTGGTAAGTATGTATAGTTATTAAGTTATTTTGAAGTAGGACACGTGAAATATGCACTGCACTCGCTGGGAATCGAACTCGGGACTTCTCGAATACGCGTTGAGTAGATTCATATTATAAGGTGTTTTTCCCGCCTTCTTCGCGTGCCTTCGTTTTATAGTGGTCAGCACGCTGGGCGCGTATTCGAGAGGTCAGTGGTTCGAAACCCTGCGAGGGCATTGCTCATTTTCATATCTCCTGCTTCCAAATAACCTAATATCTGTACACTGGCGCTCGATTAAAAAAAAAGTGGTGGATGATGATTCTCCACCACCAGGATTTGGCGATTGGTTCCCCTAATCCCCAGTCGCCCTTTAAAAGGGGGAGTATATAAGGTATTTCTCCCGCCTTCGTGTGTAGTGGTCAGCACGCTCAGCGCGTATTCGAGAGGTCCGTGATTCGAGTCCCGGCGAAGGCATTGCTCATTTATTATCTCTCCTGCTTTCAAAAAATACCTAATGTCTCTACAATATTACACCATGAAGAAAAGCGGAAAGGAGGCAGTAAATACCTTATATACTCCCCCTTTTAAAGGGCGACTGGGGAATAGGGACCGAACTGCCAAATCCTGGTGGCGACGAATTATCGTCCACCATTAGTTCGGTTGCCACTTGTAGATTCATTAGGGTTTTTGCTAGAACGTGAAAAATGTGCAATCCCTTCGTCGAGATTCTAACTCCAGAACTCCCGAATAGGCGTCGAGTGTGCTTCCAGTTACACCACGAAGGCATGCGGAAAGGAAGGAGAAAATACCTTATAAGTAGTTTTGATATCTGTAAGGAAAGTGATTTAATACTTTGAAATGTATTTATTGCCTTGTTCCGAAGAATGACTGCGACTTTTTTTTTTTTTTTTTCTGAGCCAACACTCCTTCGGATCGGTTGCAGTTTCGTGTCTCATTCATAGGTCGTGATGAGTCATATTTCTGCTCAGCTTCATTGCCACAGAGAGTGTGAGGAGTGGAAGAAAACACTTAAAACAATGACTTAAAGCAGGAAGATGGAAGGGAAAAAACGAGAGAAAGAAGAACAAATTGCAGTTTTACATTTACCAGTAAGAATTGCTAGATGATGTCTAGATTGGTTTTAAGATGGTGTCTAGACAACAGGACGACGAAAAGTTAAATGGGATTGATTCTACACTCCAAAGTGTTCTTTTTTGTCACCTAAAAGGAATGATGCAAGATCTGTAGCAACGATCAGAAACGATAGCATTAAGATACAAAACAAGATCCTATTAAGAAACACTAGTTATCAAGAAACAGACTGAGACAAAGATAGCTGTTCGTTCTTAAAAATTATCTCAAACATTAACGCATTCAATTTTATGAACGCCTACATTCATAAATCAAAATCCATTTTATTGAACAATCCATTTTATAAAAATTAAGAAATCTAATTCTTTATACTTGCCCCGGTCCCTACACTCATATTTAAGAATATGTTGTACTAATTTTAAAAACTAATAATACAGAGCTACTATAAAAGATTCATTCAATTCAAAACGCTGTATATTCAAAAATATAACACGTACAAATGTGAGTGTATACACTGGTTATCATAAATTAAGGAAAAATCACAAAAATAGCGATAACTCTCTCAAAAATAAGCCAAACCGTATAAACTTTGATTATATTGCCAAGTAAGAGTAGCTGAGTAAAACTGAAGTACGCAAACTAGTGGCGCTGCACTCGGAATACGTCATCTGCGAGGAGCATAAAAGTCCATGTTTGAGAGCAAGCCCACGTATTTGAGCAGCTGAACACATTCTTTTGCCGACTGGCAAGATCATTTTTTGAGGGGCTGAGAAACTTGGATAACCCTGCAATTGTTACATATGACTATGACATTTATGATATTACTAATCTTAGGTGCCCAAGAACTATCCTTAATGAAAATATTGATTAATTTCTTTGATCGCATTTATATGCCTATGCTTTATTCCTGTTATATATTATGCAAACTGACTTTTGTGTTTTGTTTACAATTTGTGACTAACTAGTAACTGTGCTACTACACACCATTCTTGCTTAATTTAATTAATTTGCATTTATGTACTTAAGGTAAATCTATTTGCTGACTGAGTGCACCAAATTCTTTGCATCTTACTGTTTTCATTGTATGTACATGCTTATGTCACTTCAAAATATTAATCACCAGCTCGACAGCTTGACATCTCCCTACGCTGGCATTTTCTACGAATGACTCTTTGAATTTCATCAGGCTAACCCTATTCTATTTACAACTTGAAAGGCTCGTTATGCTTAGTAGCCTCCTTCAGTTAATAATTAACTCATAATCTTATTACATGCACAAAAAAAGAAAAAAAATTATTACTACCCTCTAAATTTATTTGGCGTTACTAAATAATTTTCAAGTTAATTCTTTTGAACAATTGTTATAATCCTACTTATGTATTCGAAGTGGGGTAGGGACTTGGTCCCAGGCACCTTGTGTGATTGCACACGCTCCACTAGCCAAGCCCACGTATTTCACTGTGATAGTGACATCAGAAATCTGAGATAGCCAATTCGTAACAATGACCTCCAGGCATCATTTGCCTGCAGAACTACGATGGAGAGCCACTGGGAGACTAGAGGCAGGACAAAGTGAAACACAAGTGGCCAGATGGCTAAATAGGAGTCCTTCCGTGGTTCATAGACTTCATAGGTGGAGGCAATTTCAATGTTTTTAATTTTTATGTATTTGTGCCTTCCCGCGAAGTGAGAATTAGAATTGATTGAATTAGAAATATATCTCTAATGAAATTCGAGGAAATAAGTTTAAATGAAGTGCAGCAAAAACTTTTTGTGGTATCCACATCAGGTATTTCTTTTTTATTTTTTCACAATTATCAAATAGTGATGCCCGTTTGACTAATCAGCTGTGTTTTGTTCGTCAAAAGCATTTGTTCGTATTCAATTTAATATAAAATATATATATATATAAAACCATTAAAATAAAGTTTATTACAGGAATTTCTCATATTTTGTTCTAAATTTTAAAGAACTTTAAAGAAGAATTATGTATCTAAAACGAATTTAACGTAGCTGCCATTTTTGAAAATGAAAAAGTGAGTTACGTAATCTTAAATAATATCTTTTTATATAATCCTTCCTACGCGTAAGAGAATCCAACCTCTTTCGACATATTTAAATTCACTTTCGGCCATTTATAACTATAAATAATTAGAACAAAAATGACCCGATGACGGGATCTGAATCAGAAATGTTCTCTGGGAGCACGTGACGGTTGCTGGCTTACTTCCAAAGAAACGATATCCTCGTTTTTCGGCTGTTTGTTCGGCCTCCAACGTTGCACGGTGGAAGAAAAATAAAACAAAAACAATGCTTCTTTTTTTCTTCTTTTTGTTTTTGGGTGGGGGGGAGGAAGACTGAATAGTCGAGGGTATCTACCATTAATATAACTGAGACTCGGTGCAAGGTTGTAGCAGGCTTTAATGTTTTTCTCAGATTGAGGGTAGCTCGATTTTTTTCTCCCGCCATTTGTAGTGGAAGTAACACGTTTAATCAATTCCTCTTTGTGCTTGTATATTTATTTATTTTAAAGAACAGAATAGCTTTAAATCAAAACTATTAAGGCAAACTTTTTATTGTAGTCTAAAGATTCTAAAGATTTGCAATTGTTTTTTACTTGTGCGACGTAAAGGAAGTATTATAATCGCCAAAAATTTCGAGTATATTTCGTCGAAAATATCCATTTTCACCGCTCTCGAATCCATTCAAACTATTCTATTGCGTGACATCCGTACATGCGGACAGAATAAAGGACACTTTTTTTCATAACGGATTGTAAAATGGATTCGAAAGGGATTTTTTTCGTTACGTGTTATGCATCTGGCAACGTACATACGTATGCATGTATCTCGCATAACTCGAAAACGATTAGACGTAGAAAGTTGAAAATTTGTATATGGCATTGCTATATTTATACACTTGCTTTTTTTACTGCAATTGGTATTGCCAAATTTATATACAGTATGTGTGTGTGTGTTTGTGTTTGTGTGTGTTTGTTTGTGTAATATTTAAAGGCATAGTCATAGTGGCTGAGGGTGAAGACATGAATGCATACCGATGAAAACTAACAAAAACTGAATTCTGACGAATTAGTAGTCTTTATTTTAACATTTATCAAATTATTTCAGCAGGCATTTATCCAGTCATAATTAAATACGATAATTTTTATGTATGCTGGCTTAAAAAGTACGACGTAAGCATCTTAGACAGGATAGCGTAAGCGATGCAGAGTTGTTTGCATGACAGAAGTCAGGAAAAGGAAGGCGTCGAAGCAATATTTGTACTATGTATGTGCATATGTAAAGCTAAGCCGTGATTGGTTAATTTTAGAGTTTAGTTCCTTCTTTTGAGCAGTGTTATGTAATATGAAAAGGTCTCGAATTTGGGAGAAAGGAACTTGCTGGGATAACATAAAATTTAGAATAGTCAATTTTGAGATTGCCAATTCCTTCTTAACATAGCCATCGTATTTTATTAGTTCTTACATATATAATCCAACTCCTTACCCAAATTAATATTCCTTTCCCGGCCTTTATTTTCACAATCATTGGTCGTAGTCATATACATCTAATTACAGAAGTGTTTAAAGTGACGAAAATATTCATGTTTTGCAATGTGAAATCTTAGAACCTAAATTTAAAGCTTAACGGAACTTAACTTTAACTTAACGGAACCTAACTTTTAAAGCTGTTTCCCTGTTCCTATATTTATAGTTGGGTTCCTATATTTATATTTGGTATTTTTGAAGTATTTGGGTATTCTTTATCAAAAATTAAAATTATAAGAAGTTCAATTCCCATGCGACAAAAATTGACAGGATATTTAATTTCAAAATTTGCAGTTTTTGATGTCATTTTCAATTTGCCTCGAGGATTCGGTTAATTAAGTTAGAATAATTCGAGAAAATAAGTTCAAATGAAGTGGATAAAAAAGGCGTATAAGTTAATAGGACGTACAAGGAACTCATATTATAAGGTATTTCTCCCGCCTTCTTCGCATGCCTTCGTCGGGTAGT